>NCKU01000878.1:0-32088 GCA_003675995.1 Dinothrombium tinctorium | reverse complement strand
GAACGCTAACCGCACAATATTTACACGCTCGAGCCCAAGATTTTTACATGGACACGAATTTGATTTTCTGTTTTTTTTTTCATCTTTTTTACCGGTTAATTGCTTTCTTAACAAAGGTCATACCCGAAAATAACGTTTTAAATTAATTTTAAAATTTTCAGTAAACTGGCTTTTGTTTTATAACTCACGCGCCGATATCATTTGCTCAGACGCCGAAGTTTGTTTAAGACCAACTTTAGTGACTTTTTGTAGTTTTTTTTTACGATTTTAATCGGCGTTTTTTAATTTTTCATGTTTTTCAAGGGTTTTTTGCATTTTTTTGTGCGAATGTTTATATTAATGTTAACAACTTCAGTACGAAATTGAACTCAATAATAACTGTCTTTGTTGAGGCATTGTGCTCACAACTTTTAATAACTTTTATTTTTTGCTTAAATTAAAATTAAATAATTGAATCAATAAATCAAAATAATATTTGCAACCAAAGAAATGTTCACGAATAAACACAAAGTAAAAGAATGTTGTTCAAGTGACAAAACTTTTACTCGGTACTAGTGGTGGAAATGGGATGAAAATAGAAATTCCGAACCCATCTGTAACCCGTAAGCTAAAGGGCTATCCCGTCCATTCCCATCACGTAAACCTCCTATCCCTTAAACCCCGTGTCCCATAACAGACCTTTATTCTTGATTTGATCAAATTATCTATCAAATTTTTTTCTTTCTCGCAAATGATAATTTTTAATACAATTTCTATTTTAGATAAATTAGTATTTCACTTCCTTTAAAGCTTATATCATTGACACCACTCATATAAATAATCGTACAAATGTAAAAAAATTATTTATGAAGTTTCGGGAGACTTTTCCTTAAATGTTTATAAATATGAACGCACGAACAAAGGGGCTCCCCATTTCTATGGGCTAAGAACCTTGTCCTATCGGTATTTTTTCCAAATTATCCACTTAAAAGTAGATACGGGTCAAATGGTTATTATGGGTTGTATGGGTTTTATAGGAAAAACGGGTTAAGGTATTGATCCCAAACCCATTCTTTTCCGTACGAAACAGTCGGGTTTGCGATGGGACCATTTTTCCCGTGTTCCGTTTCCTCCTCTACTAGGTAGTGTTTTGTTATTTTTTCTAGAGGTGTGCTTTCGATCAAATCATGGCCGAATATCACAGCCGAAGTGCTGAATATCCGAAAAACTCTTAGGCATTTTTAAACATTTGCGTTTCCACTATCTACATGAAATGCATTTTGTTTTTAAATTTTATAGTCAAAAGCTGACAAGGCAAGGTTTTCCACTGTCCTACCTAACATATGGTCATACCGAATTTTTATGTGAAATCGAAAAAATGATAGCAAGCTTCATTTTTGTGTGGGAACGTTCCTTGACGGTCAAAAATTAGTTTTTTTGTCATCTAGCTTAATTTTTAAAATTCTTTTAATGGAGCAATGCAAAGCTAATTCACAAAATTTTTCCCTCAAATGCATTTTACATTAAGTACAATAAGTTTCAAAATTTTAAGTATGAGATAGTGCTTCTTAAAAAAATTATTAAAAAACTGTGCTTATGCAATAGATAAGTCATGGGAATAAAATTACAAAAAAAAGGATAAAGTGACATCTTAATTTTTTTTCACATTTCAACCATAAAAATAAAGAAGTTACTCCATTCCAAGTGTATTTTGGCCATCTATTAAGAATTTTTTTATAAAATTGATCTCATGATAAGCATACAATTTGCTAAATTTTATCGAGTTTTAGCGGCTGTCTAAATAAACTTGTGTCATAAATAATGCTTTATTGCTTGCAATTTAAATGATAACACCCTTAACAATTACAAATATCGTCGTGATCTCAAGAAAGCGATTTGGCCGCGATGAGTGCGCGGGAACCACGGCGAAAGCTAAACTCACAAAGCGGTTGAATCGAAATGGTGCGACTCGAGACTGCAGTCGGGTGAGAGCCGTGAGAACGGCAAGAATCGAGCGGCGAGAGATGGCGCGAAGAGCAACGCGACTCACGTTTGGGGGCGAGTGGAGGTTTGCTGAGGTTTGAGCGAAAGCGGCTCAGTTTTGAGGGAAACGACAAAACGGGAAATTGCGACAAAAGGATGTTTTCGCTTTGAGTTCGCATAAAGCGAACGCAATTCGGCGGTTTGATCGTTGCCTGCGACGCGAAACCATTCGCCGACCTCAGCTCTCTTCGCGATGAACAGTTTCTTCAGTAAACTGAAGCCGATCGGCAAAAAGAAGCAAAACGCGGCCGAACATCTCTCCGCGAACGCGTCTCCGCGAGTGTCCGACATCGGACAGCCTTACTCGGTGAAGCACAACATTCACGTCGGTTACAACCCGGCCACCGGCAAGATCGAAGGCCTCCCCCAGCCATGGCTAGATTTGCTGCAACACTCGAACATAACGAATGTGGAGCAGAAGGAAAATCCGAAGGCTGTGATCAATGCGCTCAAATACTACGCCTATTCGATGAAAACCAAGCCTGGCGATAAGTTCATCGCCACGCAGAAGACTATAGACGAAGACATCAGTGAGATTGAACGCGAATGGATGTCGAGCAAGTCTGATGCAGGCAGCAACCGCTCCTCGCAGGAAGATCTGCTCGCAGGCACCAAGCTCAATGAGCCTTTCAAAATGCCTGACAACAAACTCGCGAACACTGCGACAGACTTTCAAGACTTAAAAATTTCTTCCGAAAAAACTGACTATGAGAAAACTTCAAACAATGCCAGTAACAATCAAAACCTTGTTCCCACTCCACAAATGCGGCGAAAGAAAGGCAACGGCAATGCGAGTAGAATGTCCGAAGACGAGGTTATGGATGCTTTGAGAAAGATAGTGAACCCTGAGGATCCAAAAATAAGATACCAATTACTCAAGAAAATCGGTTTCGGCGCTTCGGGAACAGTTTATACCGCAATCGATAATAAGAATGGCAAAAAAGTTGCCATTAAGACCATGGATTTGACTCAACAGCCGAAGAAAGAACTAATTGTCACTGAGATTGCCGTGATGCGTGAAAACCAGTAATTATATTTTCTTTGTTTTAGTAATCTGATCACTCGTTATCTTCTCAGTGATCAGATGAAAAAGTTATGAATGGATTCTAATTTTTTATCGGCTCTGTTTAGACACCCCAATTTAGTGAATTACTTAGATAGTTATTTGGTCGAAAACGATCTCTGGGTTGTCATGGAGTACTTGGAAGGCGGACCGCTCACAGATGTTGTAACTGAAACCGTAATGTCTGAGGGTCAGATGGCCGCTGTTTGCGCTGAAACTTTAAAAGCAATTGCATTTCTTCACTCAAAAGTAAAAATTACCGTCCTTTAAACTCGTATATAAATAGACTGATGTTCAGGGTATCATTCATCGTGACATTAAAAGTGATAATGTCCTTCTTGGTATGGATGGAAGTGTCAAAGTAACTGACTTTGGATTTTGTGCACAAATATCTCCCGGCGAAAAACGTCAAACAATGGTCGGAACTCCATATTGGATGGCTCCTGAGGTTGTTAGTCGCAAACAATATGGCAATAAGGTAGACATTTGGAGCTTAGGAATTATGGTGATCGAAATGATGGAAGGCGAACCACCCTACCTAAACGAGACTCCATTAAAAGCGTTGTATCTCATAGCTACCCACGGGAAACCTGAAATAAAAAATAAAGAAAAGCTTCCGTCTGAACTATTGGACTTTTTAGACAAGTTGTATATCTACATTTTGGTTGTTTTCTCATCGTATTTTATTATAGGTGTTTGGAAGTTGATGTGGAAGCCAGAGCTACTGCTGCCGAACTTATGAACCATCCTTTTCTTAAGAAAGCCGATAGTCTTTCAACAATAACGCCTTTAATCAAAGTCGCGAAAAAGATTTTAAACAAGTAATCGAAGCAAACTTAGGAATGCAATCGTCAACTTGTGAAGTGTTCGTTTTGCTTATTTTTTAAACTAAGGTCTTCATATATATATACTATTTTCTAGTCAAAACGAAGATGTCATAAAATTGTTTCTACTTTTGTAAATCTTTTTTAACTCTTTGAGAAACGTATTTCAACATTTTTGTATTTCTCTTACTTTAAATTATTGCAGTTATATTGAATAACTTTTCAATTGATAATTTAAAGAATTGTGTTCACAAAGCATTCGTTGTAAAGCTTGATTTATGAATTCGATTTGTTTGTGAATCGAGTGCTCTTGAGTCGAGAGTTGAGCGCAAACGACAAGAAAGAGTGATTATAGTTATCATCTAGTGATTCCTGCAGTCGGCGATTAGCAGCAACAGGAACCGACGACATCTGTGAATCGGTGGCGCAGTGAGAGGCGTGAAATGGGATTTTTGACTCATGCAATCAGCGTTTTGATCGCGGTCATTGCGATCGCGTTCACAGTGTTCGTCAATTATCCTCCGCCACCGGAATCGCCCATCCTTTATCAGTGGCGAACGTCGGGCAAATATTACGAGTTCAATGGATATGACATCTTTTACAAAGGTTCCTTCTTCGTCCTCTTTCACTCCTCTCTAATCGCGGCAAATTCGTAGATGAATTTGGAAAAGGAAATGAGTTGATCAATGCTACTATTCTTTGTCTTCATGGCTTTCCGACCTCTAGTTTTGACTTTTATAAAGTTTGGCCTCATTTAAAGAAAACTTTCAAACGAGTGATCGCCGTCGACTTCTTGGGCCTCGGTTTCAGCAGCAAACCTGTAAGCATCAAAACGATTCGCATTATTGAGTTTTGCCATTTTTACTCAATTTCAACGCAGAGATATCACCATTATTCAGTGTTCGAACAGTCTGATCTCGTCGAAAATTTTTTGAAACATTTGGGCATTAGAGAAGTGCACGTTTGGAGTCACGATTATGGAGACACAGTCGCTCAAGAATTGATCGCTCGTCAAAAGTAAGCACCGCCATTGCACAGTATTCTAAAGTTTCTTAACGATCTTTAATTGTAGCGAAGGAAAGGAAAAAATAACATTGAAATCAGTCTCTATGATGAACGGAGGCATATTTCCAGGAATTTATCGCCCCTTTCTGGTCCAAAAAGTATTCCATTTTGAACATCTAAACTGCTCTAAACAGCTCATCTTCTGTTTACAGTTGCTTCGCTTTCCCATAATTGGCACTATACTCGGAAAATTGGCGAATTATTATATGTTCTCAACAAACATCATCTCAGTATTTGGCGAAGAAACTTGTCCTACTGTCGCTGAACTATACGACATGTGGGCAATCATTCGATACAATGATGGTTACCGTATTAGTGGTGAGATACTTTATTACATGGATGAAAGACATATGAATGAAGACCGATGGGTCGGAGCTTTGAAAGAAACTAAGATTAAAATCCATTTCATTTATGGCGCTTTAGATCCAATAAATCCTGAGTCTTTTGTTGACTTCTATAAAAAAATTATCCCTAATCCTATCATTGACGTGCTCCGAAATTGCGGTCACTATCCTCATTTAGAGCTTCCTGATATCGTTTTTAATTTATACCAAAAATTCATTCGTAATCACATCTTAAGCTAGATTCTTATTTTAATTTTTGTAGCGATTGTATCTATTTTATTATGATTTAGCCTGAAATTTTTTAATTTTATATGGCACTTAAGATACAAAATAAAGATTTTCCTACAAGTTTGCGAGAAATATCTAAACAATAATAATTTACACAAAACAAACTTGTCTCCACGGAAACTTGCATTGCAAAACAGTAGCTTTTCAAATTTCATGAGCAAAATGTCTGAAGCTTTATACAAATCACTCGAAGAATGTTTCTCCATTTCAAAAAGCTTAATAAGCGAGGATCAGCAAAATATTCTTGAGTCATTTCTTCGTGACTCCAAACATCGTTCACTCGTAGTCGAAAGAGATGAAGATTCTCCAAATGGTATATCCCTAAAAGTAAACAATAGAGTCCAGAACGACAATGATTCTCTCGTATTTGTCAAAGTCGATGTTTCTGAGAAAAAGCAAAAAGAAGAGGTAATAAATGAGACAAAAATCATAAATCATTTGAGGAATCGCATTTTCCAATGCACTGATTCTCATTCAAATGTAATGAACACATTGAGTGAACTGCGAAAGTTCGCAAAATATCCGAGTGTGATTAATGCTTTGAAGAATGACAGAGTTTCTTTGCTCAAAAAAGTTGATGATTGGGCCGAAAATAGTGCTATGTTAGAGAACACTGAAAATTATTCTCTCGTCGATCAAATTGGCTTTTTGAAAGCTCGTGAAGGAAAATTAAAAGCTGTGATTAAAGTGTGTGACACTCTTTTTCAAGACATCGCAGAGTATCCTCAACATAAATCTAATTTCGAAGCTTTGGTGAAAGAGTTGAGCAATCACTCTTCAACATTGTTTCGTGAATGGTGTGAAGATTCAAGAAGAATCAAGTTGGATCCAAAGAAGCCGTGCATTGAAATTGAAGAGAGCACGCAAATACCAATTGTAACTTTTGATCCCAAGCTTGTGAAATTGACCCAGGAATGTAGAGCATTGCGTTGTTTTGGATTTGCATTACCGTCGGAAATTGTAGAAAGTGAAGAGGTCATTAAGAAGTATGGATTTATTGCGCGAGAATTGAGAGAGATAGTAAACTTTTACTGCACAATTGGTGATCAAATACTATTATCTCAAAGGCCAATGCTTATTGATGGTGCGAAAGCGTTCACTTCATTGTTAGAATCGAAGGACAAGATAAGCTGGGATAAAGAGCCATTGAAGTTGCGAGCCTGGTTGGACGAATTGAAAGACTTCAGCAAAAGCTTTTCGGCCGAGAATCGTTCACTTCGCCGCAAGCATCAGAATATTTTACAAAGAGTAGAAACATTTTTCGATATACCGACAGCGAAATGGGCATCTTCTTTAAATGAGATCAGAACCATTATGCATGAAGTTGATTCAAAATATCCGAATACAAACTCATGGAAGAAACATTGGGACCATCAATTGTACAAAATTCTCGAGCACCATTTCAGTGAAGCTTTAATAAAATCGGAAAATTTGTTAGCGCTCAGAGGGGAAGGGCATATCGGCTCGCTGACCACCGGCTCTTTAAAAGTTGATCTTTGTTTCGAATTCGACTCTGTTTCTTTTCGACCCTCGTTTGAAGAGATTAAAGCAAAAATCTATGCGAAAATCAAAAAGTTCCTTTCGATTCCCGTCACTTTTCAAGGATTCGCTGACTATAAAAGCAGCGATTCCATATTTCACTCGATTTATTTGAGAAGCTTCAACAGTTTTCCTTTGCTTTACACCAAAGCTGAGCAAATTTTGAGCGAACTGAAAACTATTCGCATTAAATTTATAGAATGGACGTCTATCTATCAAATCTTGCAAACGTACAACAATTCGACATCGACGCTTTCTTCTTTTTTGAAATTGGATAGTTTAATTGATTACAAAAACAATTTGATGATAATCAAAGCGAAATCACAAAAATTTAATAGAGAATACGTTGAAAACGAATTAGTTTGCAAAAATTCGAATATCGTCGTCAATTTGATTCCAATCAAAATGTTTGTAGACTGGCTTTATGTCGAAATTGACAAACTTCTTGTGAAAAGTTTAAAAGACGAAACCGAGAAATTGGCTAACGAATTGAATTCGCAGCTGGAAGATGTGATAAAACAACTAACCGATTGCCCTAAAACAATTGAAGAGTTGCTTCATGTTGAGAATCTAACAAATGGCGAGCTTTTTACAATTCAAAGCAGCATCAATTCAAAATACACTGAATTCGAAGAAAGGTATAGTTTTCTAATGAAATGGAGCGCAAAATCTGCGCCTAACCTTTCTAATGTTATTAATCAATACGATGATTTTGAGCGCATCTTTGGGAATAGACATTCAATATTAAGTTCTTTTCGTGAACTGATGAAATCTAAACTGGAAACCAATGTTGGAAGCATCAAATTAGAAATTGAACAATTCTCTGAAAAATGGACAAAAGCGAGCGCAGCAATGAAAGATGATAAAGAATTTGTCGCTGAAATTATGAACGAATGTAATAATTTATCACAAGATTTTGAACAAGTTGAGAAATCCTGTGATTATTTCAATTTCAAAAAGCCAGAAATTTTTGAAGAATTTAAATTTTTAAGAAAAGAGATCGAAGAAGTGGATATAAAACTAAATTTGGCGAACTCATTTGAAGCTGGGTTTTCTACTTTCTTCGAAATGGAGTGGATTGTAAGTCGCAACAAGTTGAATGCAATTGAAAATTATCTTTCGCAATGGGAAGAAGAAAATCCAAACTGTGGTCCCATTATAAAAACGAAAATTGAAGAATGGCGTGAATTTCTTTCGATTCTTAAATTTTGTAGAGGAGAATGTTTTGTGAAGTCGCATTGGGATGAGTTTCTCTCTCTGTTAGGACTCCATCGGGAAGTCACTTTCGACTCTTTGAAGCTTAGTCACTTGGTTTCAAGAAGAAGAGCAATTTTCGAGAATAAAGAACAAATAAAGGAGCTGAATGCAAGATCAGTCGGCGAAATGTCTGTTCGCGAAACATTTAATGAACTCGATTCTTTCGCTGCAAATAGTACTTTTGAGCTTTATGATTATCGAACTTCTTTAGGTGATAATTTAAAATTGATTAAAAGTTGGAGAAACGTAATGAATCAAGTATCAGAAGCAACTTTGTCTCTGCAATCTTTAAAAATGTCCGAATATTTTTCCAATGAATTTGCAGAGAAGAGAGTTCAATGGGAAGAAAGACTTGCGTCGCTCGATAGTATTGTGGCATCATTAAACTCGGTTCAGAGAAAGTGGACTTATCTAGAACCTATTTTTACAAAGAATCAAAGCCCTGGAGTTTTCTTAGATAATTCATTTGCAAAGACTTCTAGCGACTTTCAAGATCTGATGAAAACCATCGCAAATGATTCTCATCTTGTTCGATTGTTGAGAATTCCAAATATCGAAGCTAGACTACGAGATATTGACGCTGTGTTTAATAGTTGTCAGAAAAAATTGAACGTGTTTATGGAACGGTCTAGAAACAGATTTCCTAGATTTTATTTCTTAGCAGATGATGACCTCTTATTGGTTCTGGCAGGTAAAACAGAAATTAGTCAAGCCGGTCTCCTGAAAAAATTGTTCAATAATGCTGTCAGTAAGATTCAATTTAATGGCACAACTATTACAGCGATCGAGAGTCCAGAAGGCGAAGTAGTTAAATTACTTGGTGAGGTCGCAATTGAGGCAGATGAAGGAGCAGCTGGCGTTGAAAAATGGCTGAAAAGCCTCGAAACAGAAATAAAATCGTCGCTCAAACATTTGCTTTTCAATGCAATAAAGAGTGGTATGAGTTTTGATAGTATCGCTTGGGACTTGCCCAGTCAGATTCTCAGCCTTATTTTCTTCATTTTGTTTACAACGAAGACTGAAGAAGCCATAAAGATGAATAAGATATTAGAACTTAAACAAGAGTTGGGAAAAATTTTGATTTACTTCACTGAGCAAGAAGGAAAATACAATGACATCATTTTGAAAATTAAAATTAAATCGCTTACTCTAGACATCATTCATTTTCTGTCAGTTGTTGATGAATTGTTAGAACAAAATGTCGACAATATTGAAAATTGGTTTTGGCAAAAACAATTGAGATACTACGCAAACAGAAGAGAAGAAATCGTTGAGGTGAAAATGGGAAGCGCTACAGCTAAATATAGTTTTGAATACCTTGGAACTTACGGAGTTTCGAAATTGGTGCACACGCCTCTTACGGACAAATGTTATTTGATATGCATGGAAGGTATAATGTTGTCCTTGCATTTTGCGAGTTGATTTTTTGAATCATTTATTTAGCGATGGCTATGGGTCTTGGCGGCAATCCATATGGTCCTGCAGGCACTGGAAAAACTGAAAGCGTTAAGGCTTTGGGTCAACAGCTGGGAAGACAAGTTCTTGTTTTTAATTGCGACGAAGCGATCGATATGAAATCTATGATTCGTATATTGATCGGCCTGATCAAATGCGGATTTTGGGGCTGCTTCGATGAATTCAACAGACTTCCAATCGACGTTTTATCAGCACTTTCATCGCAAATTCAAGCGATTCAAAATGCATTAAAATCTTCGCAGAAAAATGTTCTACTCTTCGATGAAGAAATTGAGATTGATCCGAATAGTGGTCTATTCGTAACTCTAAATCCTGTTGGAAAGCAATACAAAGGCAGAAATCGACTTCCTGATAATCTCAAAGCGTTGTTTTTGCCAATTTCAATGACAATTCCAGATTCGGCAATTATATCGAAGGTTCTTCTTTTAGCCGAAGGATTTAATTTAAAATCGTCAGAAGAAATTGGAAATAAAATCACCTCTTGGTTTGAACTGAATAAGTTCAGCATGTCCCAGCAAAAACACTATGATTGGGGCTTAAGAGCAATCAAATCATGTTTACTTTCGAGTGGGCGAATCTTACGAAATGATTCGAATAAAAATGAAATTTTGTCTGTTGTCTCTGCTTTACGAAAACAAATCAAATCAAAGCTTCTGCAGGAAGACGAATACAAATTCGAAGAGCTTGTGAAAGATGTGTTTGGACAAAGTTTTTTGCTGGAAAATGAGAACACCTCCAATGATACTTTTAGAAATAAAATAATCGAAGTATTTGATAAAAGAAATTTAATCGTCGACGAAATACAAATAACAAAAATAATTGAATTTGATGAACAATTACAATCGCGTCTTGGTGTTGTTCTCCTCGGCGAAACTGGTGTTGGGAAATCGACAGTTTGGAAAGTTCTAATGGAAGTTAAATTTTTGATGGAAAACATTACTATCATACCAATCGTTATGAACCCGAAATCAGTTTCGAGATCGCAGTTGCTTGGATATGTTGATGAAGACACGAGGGAATGGCAAGATGGAATATTTACTTCTAAGTCTCGTGAGGTTTCGAGAGATGAGAGCTCAAATAAATTCTGGTTGATTTTCGATGGTGATATCGACCCAGAATGGGTTGAAGCCCTGAATTCAGTCTTAGATGATAACAAAGTGCTTACTTTACCGTCAGGCGAAAGAATTGATTTTGACGCTGCTAAAGTAAACATTATTTTCGAGACAAATTCCTTAAAGTTTGCTTCACCGGCAACTGTTTCCCGTCTTGGAGTTGTATCTATAGCAGACGTAAAAGCTAACCATTTAATAACATCAAGATTGAAAGGTCTAAATATTCCAGCAGAATCCATTGAAAAAATACATCAATTTGTTGTTTCTGCAAAGTCAGAGCTTCAGATATCTCGAGCAAAAACAATTTTTGCTCGTTTGAAATTCGCGATTGAAAACAAGAAGGATTTTCAACAACTGCTGGAAACTACAAAGGTGCAACAAGTGGATCCATACAAAAATGGCTCAATCGTGATCACAAAAAGTATTTTCTACACAATCAATTTCATATCTTCTTTGATCGACGAATCAATTGTGCTTATTGGCGATAAAGGTGTGGGAAAACACGCGATTCTTTCTGAAACTGTGATGAAAACAGGATCTGTAATTACTGTCAACTGTCATCCTAAAATAATGCCTCACGAAATTATTCAAAAGCTTCATGAAGCTTGTGGAATTGTTCATTTAGGATCGCACAAAATGCTCAAAACAAACAATGGTTCCAAAATTATTCTTTATGTCAGACATTTAGAACTTATAGAAATGGATAAATGGCAATCAAAATATTTAATAGCTTTCTTAACAAGCCTCATAAATTATAAAGGTTTTTACGACGAAACAACTTTGGATTGGATTCAAGTAGACAATTTTCAAGTGGTGGCCACGTGTACGAATTTAAGTTTTCTTGAATCAAAATTTTTATCTTTGGTACATATAATCGATGTTACATTGCCTACTTTTGATGAAATTCAAATGATGCTGGAACTATCTTGCCCGGAAAATGCTCCCTGGAAATCTACATTTGCTTCTTCTGCGGTAAAAGTGATGAACGAAGTTAAAAATTCGAGTATTTCATGTGATTTTTTGCGCAATTCAATGCGATCGATTGATTGCCTCAGTCGATATGATCAAGTCAACAATGAGGTGCTCGCAAAAGAATTTTTTAGAGGATTTCAACATGAAATCGCCGAGAAATCGAAATTTTTCAAAGAATTGATATCGGCATCTTTCAATACTTTTAAATTCGATGAAAACTTATACACTTGTCAAAATTTTGGTTCTAAACTCGCAATTCAAGAAATGAACGAATTTTCTACATTTGTGAGAAAGTCGATTTCACTTTGGATAAATGAAAACGAAGCGTTGATTCCTAAAATTGTGTTAACTTGCGAATTTCTTGAACTATTTTCTGAGGTGGCTACATTCCTATCAGACTCATGCGAAGGCGTTAAAGGTTTGGTATTGACAGGTCATTCAGGTTCGGGAAGAAAGTTATCTGTTAAAGTATTAACACTCTACTTTGGTTATGACTTGCTGTGGATACCAAAATCAAGTTCTGAAAAACAGCTAACTTCTGATTTAAACTCGTTACTTCAAATGGAAGAAACCGAAGCAAAGAAGAAGATTGTCATTCTGGTGGACGAACTTCATTTCAAATTGATTTCTTGCCTTTTGCCGAAAATTTACAATATTTTACATGCTCCACAAAAGTCGACGGTGAAAGTGGTTATAACGATGAGCTCTCTCAACAAAACAGACGATCTTATGTGGGGCAGAGTTTGTCTGGTTTATAGATCGAAACCATTGACGAATATGAGTGAAATTAATATCGCGAAAACCTTTACGGAATACGAAAAAGATGAGTCCTTTTATGCTCAATTTCCTGAGATTTCTCAGGTTTCAAAACATTTTGCGAATGACTCCCGTCGCTACTTAGCGTTCATTGATACTTATAAAACATTGCTTTCAACTAAAACATCAAATTTGGATGAAAAAAGGAGACATTTGATGAAAGGCGTTTCAAAGCTTGAAGAAGTGAGTAAAGAGGTGGAGAAACTAAAAGAAGAAGCAAAGAAACAGCAAAATGTTTTAGCGGCGAAACGGCAGGAAGCTGATGATGCTCTTGATTTGATCACCACTTCAATGAAAGCTTCTGAAGGTCAGAAGTCAGAACTTGAAGATATCAAAATAAGAACTGAGAAAGAAACAGCGAAATTGAAAATAAGAAAGCAAGAAATTGATGCTGAATTGAAAGAAATCGAACCCACTCTCCTCGCTGCTAAGGCAGCAGTTGGTGGCATCAAACCCGAAGCACTCTCTGAAATACGTTCACTGCGAGCTCCTCCAGAAGTGATTCGCGATATTCTCGAAGGAGTTCTTCGGTTGATGGGAGTGAACGATACCTCTTGGGTATCGATGAAATCATTTCTATCTCGACGGGGTGTAAAAGAGGAAATCATGAATTTTGACGCTAGAAAAATCACTCCCGAAATGAGAGCGAAAGTAGAAACTCTTCTCAAAGCGAAACCAGAGAGTTTCGAGGAGCAGCAGGCGAAAAGAGCATCTGCCGCCGCTGCTCCTTTGGCAATTTGGCTTAAGGCGAATGTAACATATTCTAAAGTTTTGCACAAAATCAAACCGCTCGAAGACGAGCAAAACAGACTCGAAGCCGGCTTAAAGTCAGCACAGAATAGAATGAAATCTCTGACTGGAGAGCTGCAAGGAGTGGAAATAGAAGTCGGCAATCTAAGAAACCGTCTCAATCAAGTGACTGTTGAAGCCGCTCAAATCGAAATTAATCTCAAACAAACCACAAGTAATTTAGTCAAAAGTGAGTCTTTGATCGAAGAATTGAGTGGTGAATTCATACGTTGGAAAGAGCAATTGAGTGAGTTGAATGAAGAGTTTGACTATTTACCTCAAAAATGCCTCGTTGCTGCGGCTTATACTAATTTTGCTGGGATCAAATCTTCTAGTGAAGAACGAACAAAACTGTTGAAAAAATTCATCAAAATAGCAAAACTTGATGAGTTTGATTTGAGTAAATTTTTTGATTGCGAATTAGAAGATGATGCATTCATTTCAATGCAGTCGTCATTTTTGACTACATTGATTGTTGATCCCTCGAGAAAGTTTTTAGCAAAGTTTTCCAATTCTGAAATTATGGACTTAAGCAAACAAGATTGGCAAAGAGTTTTAGAGCTTAGTCTTCGCTTTGGAAAAACGGTGATCGTCGATGGCTTCAATCAATTAAATTTGGTTTTACTTTCAATATTGCGACACGAAGTGTTTGGCACCGAGGGATCACGTCAATGGGTTTTCTTAGGGGAAAAACGAGTTGATTTCAATCCAAACTTTCGCTTGTTTTTACTCGCAAGTGATGTCTCGCTCGATGTGGCAAACACCTCACTAATTAATATTGTGAGCATGGCACCAAGTAATAGTAGCATAGCGGCGATGTTGCTCAGCATAATAATTGAAATTCGAAGGCCCGAATTAGAACAACGAAAAGCAGAACTTGAGAAAAGCAATAAAGCACTGGCGATAAAGCTTTCAAAATTGGAATCAGAATTGCTTCACAAATTGAGCTCTTCTACCGGTAACATATTAGACAACGATGAACTCATTGCGAGTCTGAGAGAAATTAAAAAGTCAACAAAGGAAATTGAATCTTCTTTGAAACAGTCCGCTTCAGTAGCCGAAGATCTCAACCGCGAGAGAGCTCAGTATGAAAACTTGGCGCATTTTGCTTCAAATTTGTACTTCCAAATACGTGAGCTTTCTCATTTGAATAATATGTACAGATTTGGAATTCATGAATATCAAAATTTGTTCACAAAGTGTTTGAAAGAAAACAAAGATCTCAGTAATGGCAAGCTACTTCAATACGTGTACGACTATGTGTCTCAAGGGTTATTTCCAGAGGACAAAACCATTCTGAAAAGATTTCTTGAATCGCAGTATTCAGAAAAACTTGTCTTTGAAAGTGTGAATTTAAATTCTTTTTTTAAAAGCATAGACTTGAAGAATAAATTTAAGCTTATGCTTATAATAACATCAGCAGGCTCTGATCCAAGCAGTGAAATTCAGGAAGTGGTTCAAGAATTAAAAATAAGCGACTGCTACTTCTTGTCAATGGGCAGCAATTACATTGAGAAAGCAGAATCAAAGCTCAGTGCTGAACAGCCAACATTTGTTTGTTTAACTAATATACATTTTGTTATTAACTGGCTCTCGAAACTGTCAAAAATCTTGACAAATCTATCCGAACAACTGAAAGAAAAGTACATAGTCCTTGTGAGCGAGTGTCATGATGAATTTCCTTCTTCTCTACTCGAAATTTGCACGAAATTTGTTTACGAGTCTACTCCAGGATTAAAAGCTCACGTGAAAAATTTGGACACGGACCCGAAGCTACGCTCGCTTGTCGAAATAAATAAAGTTCGCTATTTTCATGCGATTTGTTGCGAACGAAAACATTTTATACCCATTGGTTGGACTAAAAGTTACGAATTTGGTTTCAATGATTTTCGGTTTGCAGTTCAAACGATTGAAAACGTTAAGAAAACCAAGAATAGACGCACGCAATCCGCTTTCATTAGTGGCCTTTTAGAAAATGTTATTTACGGAGGCAAAATTGATTCTAAAGTTGACTTTAGAATACTTCAGTCATTAATCAAGCAATGGTTTAGTAATTTAGAATCAAAGATAGAAAAAGATTTACAACATAAAAGTGAAGCTTCCGTTTTGGGATTACCACCAAACATTAATCTTTGGAAGAATGCATTCGTCGAAGAAAAATTATCTAAAGGACTTCAAGTTCTTGAGAAAGCCGCAAGTGTTGTGCAGAAGAAGGAAGAGATGAAAGTTTTGCAGCAATTGTGGAGGGAAACTGGAATGAAACATTTAATCGACAAATCATCTCCAATGAGAGCAAGTAAATCGTCGCCTCTCACATCTTTTCTTCACTCTGAATGGAATAAACTCATCACGCTTATTAAACTTATCGAAGTAGACCTCGAGAACCCGAATGAGGAAACATATAATGCTCTAAAACACAATCAGACACCAGATTCTTGGTTAGCTTTTTGGGAGACTGCGCCTGAGGATGCCGAAAAATTTATGCGGAGATTATCAGAAGTTTGCGGAGAGCTGAGAAAGAACATGCAATCATTGGAGATGAAATCATACAGTTTGGGCAATTTTTTGAGCGTGTCATCGTTTTTGAATGCACTTAAGCAACATGCTGCGAGAGAGATCGGCATCAGTGTGGACTCAATCAAGATGCATTTCAATTGGAGCAGAAACGTAGCGAAAACAACTCAGTTGTTTATGGCTACAATCACAGGTTTGAATATCGAAGGAGCAGTTTTCGATGGTGTGTCTCTGATGGAATGCTCGCCGAACGCGGAGTTGAAGTCTGCTATGCCACCATTAAATTTGTGCTTCACTCCTAAAGTAAGATGAAACAAAAATAAAAGTAAGCGATAAATGAATGGAAATGATTGATGAGAAGTGAAATTGTGTTTTACGTTTCGCTCGCATAGAATGCATTTGAAACTTGCTCAAAAAAATAGCGAGTCGCGGTCTCATCTCATTAGCTCATCTTATTTGCTAATCACAGTGCTTATCGCTTTCTCCAACAAGCCTAAAGCAGAGAAATCAATTATAAAGTTTGCGCCAATTTAGGCGCAAATTCTAATAAAGTTAACAAATTTTATCTTTTTATAGGAGTCGCAATTTCTGTCTGAGGGTGAAACGGTCGAATTGCCAGTTTTCGGAACCAGTTCACGAGACAACGTATTGTTTTGGTTTGACGTTCCCTGTAAACCTGGTTCTCAGAGCTATTGGATTCAATCTGCCATCGGACTCGTCGTTAAAGAGTAATCGATAAGGCACGCAAATGTCATTATTCGCAAGTTTCAGTCACAAACGCAATTTGAATAATGAAAGAATGCTTTTAAATCTAATCATGCCGAAGATAAATTCGAAAAAGGTCGCTAAGAATTGAAGTCAAAGTTGGACCAACAGTGGAAAAGCATTAATGTGGCTGCTTTCAAGCGTTTGACTTTCATTCTGTGACCGGAGGCGAATCGCGAAGTCGTTGAGATACAGATAGGGCAGGCAGCGAAACAACCGCTGCAAGAGCCAGTCATTACTTCGCATGAGGTTGTCTGTGATCAAGTTCTGAAACAAAACTATTGCATGTTGCGTTCAACCAAACGAAGAAGCAGAAGCAAGGCTCTCACAAGGAACGGGAACCTTGATCCAACCTGCAGTTTCGCAAAAACTTGTCGCAGTTTTGCATTCGCTTCTTCAAAGCGCTGTTCACAGAAATTGTTTTCGCTTCATTTTGAACTCCCTTTTTAAATAAAGCAATCGTTCGCTACATTCTCATTCAATTGATCGTGCTTTAAATACTTCGCGAATTCGCTTCTGTGTTTCACTGCCAAACGGAATATACTGAAGACCTTATTTTCGATTAATACGTTAACCACAAAATGTAAGCATGAGTTCTTCGAATTTGTGTTACTTTCTCGTTTTCGTTTTCGTTTTCGTTTTCGTGATCACTCAAACAGTGAGTGCTTTGACTTCGCATTTTGCTTCCAATCGCTTTCGAACGCCAGTTCCTCAAATTGTGTACGGTTATTGTAAACAAAGAAATGAATTGTGAGTGGATTAAACGCGATCGAATTAGAGTCACGCAATTAATAGTTTTCGAAGAAACCGTTCTGTGCGCAAAGAGTTGAAAAGTCGAAAAGCGGCAGCAACTCGTGCGAATGCCACAGTTTGCGGCTCGAACTCGAAAGTGAATTTAGTTTCGCTTTAAACAAAAGCGATCTCTGTGCGGTCAAAGTGCGTAATTTTCAAAAACATTTTCCAAGAAATCATCCATTAAAACCATTGATTTATTTCGGGTCTCACTCGCAGTAGAATGGCTCTTAGTTCTCGTTGAATCACTTTTGTTCACAGCAGTGCTTCTTCGAGCATTTCAGCAAAAAAAATCGTTTGTTGAATGTTAAAATGTTTTCTCAACATTTTCTTTCTCTGAACACAATCAGCATTTGTCATTCATTTTTATGGCGAAAGTGAGAGATAATCATTTCGTACAAAGTCGAGCGAAGAGTGAGGCAAGTGTGTTAAGCAGTTCAGCTCGCGAGAAATTTTAATAACGATTTCGGACATCCGTGCAAGATTCGCCGATCTCTTATCGATGTGACGACAATGGCGTTTTTGATTAGAATGTTTGTTTACGAAAAAACTTATTCATTTACTCTGAATACGTTCTCTAAAAAATCTTTTTTTCTCCGCGCTTTTACGAGCAGTAAATTGAAAACGCACACAAGTCGTATTCCGTGCGAGGTTATTAAAGTTCATTGCTAGATTGCTTATTTTCAAGACACGCCATCAATCTGTACATTTCTTTTGAATTTAGATGCTAGTGATTTATAATCAATAATAAAAATTTGACCGAATTCAAATGCATCCAAACATGAAAGGCTGTAAAAAAAAAGAAGTTTCATTTACTGTTTTGAATTAAACTTTTTTGCAATCAAAACACAAAATTAATACGAAGCAAAATGTTTGCGAAAAGTGAATTGCGTTCGTTGAAAGCGATGAAATTTGCGGCATTGTTTTCGCTAGTCAATTTGAAAATGTATTGTGTCTAATATGTTTCGCAAGTTGTTGCCGCTCGCTCGACACAAGAAAGGCGTTTTAATTTGCGTTGCAGTCGCAATAAAACTAGATTTTCGCTTATGAGAAAACGCATAAAGAATCGCGCTTCTTTTATCCGAGAACAATAGAAATTCATCGAAGCATTAGCTTTAATCGCACATGCTGAGCATTATTTGTATTCTTTTCATATTTTTTTGTCATCATTATCATTACACTTTCGTAAATTTATATTAATTGAATTCTAAATTGATACACGTTCAGAATGCGTCACTTTGGTAATCGCAGCTAATTTTTGCTTGCAAAAAACGCTTTTCTTCGCACTTATTTTTGATTAAGTGCTCGACATTAGCTTAATTTGAAGATAGTGTGAGCGCACTTTTAATTTTTGCTCAGCTTTTAGCAAATATGCTTCAAACTCTCACTCTGCCCTCAAATTGTCCTCCTGCTTGAAAGTTGCTTGTTTACTTTTAATTCGCCATTTAATTAATTGATTAATTAGTTTTTCCTAATTGATAACAGCTGTTTGACGAGCACAAACTTAAATCGCATTTTAAAAAGCGAACCGAACAAAAAGCTTCATTGAAATGCTTGTGTCTACATCGTAAATTTCGCAAATTTTTGCTTTTCCACAAAACTTAAACAGCAGGTTAAAGGTAGTTCAGCTTTGCATTCGTGACCCAACAGCGACCGAAATGTTGCAGCTTCGCAAATGCTGCTTTTGTGCGTTTTCAGCCGCGATGTAAACGCTACTATCGCTAGTCCAACTGTTTGGCGAAGAAATTAATTCTCTCTCTGCTCAGACGCTCCCAGTCAGCGCTTTCTTCGGATTAAGATACAGTGATACTCGCGTCGTTTGTCTCGATCTTTTTACTTTCTTTTTTGTTGTTTCTTCGCTCAATGCAACACTAAACTTCACGGTTGCGAGTAATATATGAGAATATTTCTTCTTCAAACTCATGCTTTCATTGTGTAAATTACTTTTAGCTTTTAAACACCTGCAATTAAACATTTGCAAGAGAAAGTAAAAGCTGCCTTCAAACGAAAAATCAGTTACGCTTTGTCTTCTCGAGAAAACTTCACTTTCTCTCGAATCCAGTGTGTGTTTCCTGTTATTCTGGTCTTCCTTTAAAGTGAAACCGAGTAAAGGTGAAGGATCAAAACAAGGGGTGAAAGGCTGGAAAAAGCGAGCCTCTTGTAGGCATCGAGCGCGATGACTGCCGAGGATACATTTTCGAAGCCATCAAATCCATTGTGAGAGCAATCACGCAACCGTCTCATTATCTAACAATCGACGGTATCAACACCAACAAATAATAATTATATGAGTGAAAAATATGAGATCACACATTATTGAATTCGAAAAACTCTTTGAGCAGAAGATCAGCGAAGAGCTGCTCTTGCAGGTGATCGACCCTTTTTTGCATTTGTTCGCTCAATTTGTTCATTAATATTTTATTTCATATTGATGAGACTGAAAAAAGAGCGCTGCGTTTTCGTACGCAAACAGGATATATGAAAATGCGAATTGCTCGCATTCACATTATCTGTTCTTATAATCTACAGCTCTCAGCAAATTACGGTTTCAGCTGTAGTAAAGTTGCTTCATTTCTGAAAAGCTAATTACTTGAGCGACTATTACTTTCAATCGGCGATTACATATTCGGAATCGAAACGTGCGTTCACAAGTAATTGATTCGTAATTGATTCTAATACTGCAGTTTGCATGAGGCAATCGAATCGCATCCGATGCAACACTAGTCGCATTTGTAAATAACCAAAAATAAAGCAAATTCTATGTACGAGATGCTCACCTTTGCTAATTATTCTTTCAGAGAGGCGAATGGTTGTCGGTAATGGTTTAGACGAAGCAAAGCGGAAAAAGTATGCCTTTTTGTAATGTTTTGAAAGAACTCCAAAGGCAGAAAGCTTCGCCAATTATCCGACAGAATGGTGATCTGCAAGCAATTAGCCCGAGCGTTGAGGCGTTGAAGCAGGCAGCTGCTGTTGGAAATTTTGATGAAGTTAGGCAATTGTGTCTCAAATCGGTGCCCATCGCTCCGGACTCCGTAAGTACTTCATCACTTTCACTTGCCCAGCAAAAAGTTTGGACTTGAACTGTGTTTGCTTTTGAAGAGCGGCAAAACAGCGCTGCACTATGCAGCGAACACTGGTCATTTGCAGATTGTCAAAGAGTTGATAACAAATATGGCAAATGTGAATGCAAAGGATTCGGTGAGTAAATATGTACACTAAAACGTGATCGAAGAAAAAATGGGCGCACTAAAGACATTCGCTTGTTAGTGAATAAATAGACGGCTTTTTCACTTAGAAGCAATTATAGGCACGAATCTATTTGTTTAATGGTTTAGCTCCGAGTGTTGCCATTCATATTTCAGGCATCGCTATCGTCGAAAGCATCATTTTTTAATGCACTTCTTTTAAACTTCAAATCACTCTTCGATTACATGCTTTTCGTGTTTTTCGCCGCCATAATTATCACTGTTTTGTCCTCAGTCGGGCTATACGCCGCTCCACATCGCAGCGACGGAAGGACATGTCGAAGTGGTTAGATTGCTGCTAAAATCTGGAGCACAGATCGATGCTCAGGACGACATCGTAAGTTTTTTTAAAATGTGTTATTACGAGTGCAAACTTCGCTTTAATAACTGTCTCAAACGTGAAATTTGCGTCTGCCTTTTCGACGATCGCGAAACGTGACATCAGTTACGTCGTTATCGTATTCCGCTCGAGTGGCCACGAAGCCAAGTGGCTTCAAACTGCTTATTCTCTTAAGTATCGCTTTTGTCTGTCCAATCGCGATGCTCATTTCACGATTCTCTTGATGATTCTCTTTGTATTTCACTCTTGAAACTCGAGTTGCATTCACTAGATTTGCTTCGAGTGCAAGGCCCTTAGCCAGTTTCGTTCATCGCGCACTTCTCTCGCAACAAGTGATTGAAGTATCCGTGAATTGAACTGCACTTTTTAACAAGCACCAAGTGTTTAGGCACTAGTTGGCAAGTTCTAAAGCTGAACAAAGTTTTGAACACATATTTAACGGAAAATTTTTGCTCAAACGTGTTTTTAGCGCGACCGTGCTTATGATTGCAGTTTGTCAGTCCGTCCTTTTGCCTGTCCCGGTTATAACTCAAGATTCCAGTTATTGGCATTTAAGCTATCATTCACTTTTCAATGGAAATTTTTCTATTAGAAACCACGTCTATCTTTAAATTAAAAAAAACAACAACAAACGATATTCTAAAAATGTTAAAATGCTGATGTGGTCTCACTATAGCATTTTGTGCTTTACGGATTTTATATTTTATTATCGACAGTTTAAGTTATAAAAATAAATTCGAATTTTCATCAGGTGCTTTTCGTCGTGTGATTCTTAATCTTGTCGAAATATTGCTAGATTTAGTCCAAGATAATCGTAATTACAATAAATTAATTGTTATTTACAGCACGGGAACACAGCTCTTCATGAAGCAGCGTGGAAAGGATACAGTCATACAGTTGAAGTTTTGTGCAAACATAAGGCCAATCTCCATCTTAAAAATAAAGTAAATCTTGCGATTCAATGAACGCAAAGTTTTATTTACATTATTTACATTAAGGGAGGATTTTCACCTTTGCATTTGGTCTGTCAACAAGGCCATAATCAAAGCTGCCGTGTTCTCTTATTGCACGGATGCGAGCCTGACTTGAAAAATAATGTGAGTGTACTCAGAAACATTTGCATTTAAATATGGTACACTAAAATAAGTTTCAATTTACATTTTGTTCGCTTCACAAACAAATGCTTCAAAACAAATTAATTTGATTTAATCCAAAAGCGCAACTTTGCAATGTGAGAAGTGAAACGAGAACATTCATTTTCTGAATCTAATTTTCCTCTTTCAGCAAAGCGAAGAATTGAATGAGCGAGGCCAAAGCTTAAATAACAATTCAGCTTTGATATTTAAATTAATTCAAATCGATTAAAATTGATGTGCATTTGATCTGTAAATCTGTTCTCTTACACATTGAAAAAGTAGAACTGTGAATACATTTTCTCACTTTCGCGCGAACGAAAAAGTGGAAAGAGAAGTGAGGGCTAAATTCGCTTTTTGATCTCCATTGTGAAACTTGCATTTTCATACAACTTGCATTGTCGTTCAGTTTGCTTTAGTGTGGCCAAAAGAATCGACTTGATTGAGCCATAATGTATACCAGTTTTTATGAACGTGATGTTATCAATTCATTTTACTTAAATGATTCAGAAAAGCAGCGCTCAAACAAAGTTTAATGTGCACAGTTTTTGGCTCTTGTTGTACAACAACCAAACAATGAGCAGTAATTGTGAAAAGTAAATATCATTCTTAAGATTTAGGTCGTGAACTTTTCTATTCATATGTCGCGTATAATTACTGCATCTAGACATGACTCGCCGTAATCAGCTACTCGGATTATAAAAAATTCAAAAGCTTTAAAATTTTTAGAGCCGGATAATGCTCTTCATAAATTTTTAATGCAGCAAATATTTTTTGCGCGTAATTCGCTGAAATATGAAGCGCGTTTGTATTCAAGCCTCTCATACTCGTCTCTTTTTACTTCTGTAGTACGGCGATTCACCTTTGCACACAGCCGCACGATACGGACACGCGGGCGTTGTCCGTATATTGATCAGCGCTTTTTGCAACATAAACGACGTCAATAAGGTTTGTTACTCCAAAATTTAAAATGAATTTTCAATTTCCAAGCTTGTCTTATCTTTTCTTATACGGCAATTTGCTCATTCCTCATTTAAAAAGTTTCTATACAGGCAGGCAATAAACAAAAAAAGTCAATTCATTAATTCAAAATTTTATTGGTTTCACTCAGCCTTTGTTGCAAACTTAATAACTTATCGAATTACGTTGCAATTAACGCTTTATGCTTAATAGAATGGCGACAGCTCTCTTCATATTTCCTCTGCGATGGGACGAAGAAAACTGACGAAAATATTGCTTGAACACGGATGCGACCCAGCGTTGAAAAACAAAGTAAGCGTTCGAATCAAACAATCAAATTGACAAGAAGTTGGTTTAATCATTGACAGCAAGGAGAAACTGCAATGGATATCGCTCTCCGGAAGTCATTTAAAGAAGTGCAGGACATCCTCGCGAATCCACCACCCCTCGTCGACAGAGAAAGCTGCTCAAAAAGTAACAAAAGAGGCAAAGAAAGTTCACTCGGAAGCAAAGATAGTAGCACCAAACTCAAAGAAAGACACAAGAAAAAGGTAATTTTGCTGCCTTATCTCTGCATTCCAGTTCACAGCGATCAACTTTTTGAATATCACCAACTTTTTTTATCCGCTGTAAGAATGCATAGCTCACCTCGCCCGCTTTGCTGTTTCAGCTCGCTCAGCTTAACTGTGAAAAACATTTTCTTCAAAAATTTAATTATCTACTTTTGGTTCGTAGTTTTTCTTTCTGACAACAATCATAAATCATGTAAAATTTATCACCGAATTGTGCAGCGATAAAAATTGACACGCTTTTAAAATGAGTTCGACCATTTTAATCTTCATCATTTACTGAATTATTCAAAGATAAAAATGTAATTATTTTTTCATTACGTTTTCACGCTGCATAAAACTTTCTTTTGAATCGCATTCGAAGAAGCAAAAAAGCAGAAACAGAACTTCCCATCTCGCGGCCTCTCGCAACGAGTGAGCGCAGCCGTTCGAAGAAAATTTTCTCTTCAATCGCTGAACTGTCATTTTCTCGCATATTATACGATTATTGATAATCGAAACGTGTTTTCAAAATTGTTTCATAAAAATTCGAAATGAAATGAACGAGTCTTTTGTTAAGCGAAACACTCGCTCGAAACAAATGTGCCGTTCGGGCTATCGCTGTACACAGAACATTTTATAGAATGCAGCGTTTACTATTGAAACTCGCGTTCATTCCAATATGAATAATTGAGAAAAAAGCACAAAGTAGCATTAAAAAGATTTGCATATTCCCTAAAAATAATCCGCACGCAAATAAGGAAGTCATTTCGCAGATCGCGGTTCTTTGTTCGTTGTTTGGGTAGACGACATTTCGGACACCACCAAAATCCATTTTAACCGCAATGTGATTCTCACTTCGCCGTTTTGCTTTTATTTTTTGCATTATTGTAATACTGTTTTGAATATGAATTTCGCACACTTGTATCGCAATTTTTAGCTCTTTAATTGCAATCGAGCTCCGTTGAATAATTTTGATGTGTTTCAAATTCATGCAACTTTTCAGTTTGAATAGAAATTGCAGTGTCAAATCGTGACTTGTATTGATGCAAGTTTTTCATTCTGACAAATTAACATTTTCACGTATTCATTATTAATGAGCTTAGTTTTGTTAACAACAAAATCGGTTATTAAACGTTTTTAGGGTAGTTTGGCGAATGCAGGCTTATTAGGGTCAAGAATCAAGTTCACTCGTTTTGCAGCGACTTGGATAGTGACAGCAAAGCATGAGGAAGGATTGCATACCTATTACTTGCGTTTTGCTCTTCGTTGAAAAATTAAAATCCGTAAGCAGCGAGAAGATAAACGCAGTTCAATTTGTCTTAAGTCAGTAATTACATTAGATTTTGACGATTGGCAACTTTCGAGTGCAAATGATTGGGTTGAACACAGCGAATGTCAGAGAAATTTGTGATTACTTCGGTTTCTGTAATTATTTATCGAACTGATGCTAGTTTAGAGATAGGCGCATATTTGCACGTTTTTTCTTTTAAAAGGTGCGTTCGTTTACTAAAGCATTTCCTTTGAAAAGAGGCAAACGTTTATTGAAATGCAAAACTCAAAGACTCACACCGAACTTTACACATAATTCATTTGTTTCAGAGTAAAAGTGGTAAAAATGTGCACTTCTTCGGCACCACCAATTATCCTCACAACAGTCCTTACGGATGCCCGCTTTATCCAGATATGACTGATTTCCCAAAGCCAAAACTAGATTCACTACCGCCTGAACCTCTTCGCAAAGGCGAGCAATACTTTGTTGATCTCGCTGGAAACATTCGCAAAGGACCTGTCGGTAAATCGTTTAATTGTTATTGTGTTCCTATCTTTAAGAAAGTTGAACGGAAAATGGAAAAAGACAAGGAAGAATTAAAAGAACATATCCACCATTGTCACGATAATCTCAATGAAAAAATAACAAGCTTAGAACAAAAGACCAGCGATCAATTAGTAAATTTGCATCAAACTGTGGCACAAAAAATGGTAGCTGAAAGAATGGAGTGCATAGAGCGAAACAATCGAAGATCGTTGAGAGATAAACTCGAGTTTGAACGAAGACAACAGCAACAAGTCGAGCAGCTTAAAGGGGAAATGCGTTCCTGGTTAGAAACCAAGTTGTCGACACCACCAAATCATCAAAGGATTTTCAAACCAAACCCGTATTTTCAGAATTCGGTTCAAAACAGTGTACATTTTAAAAGTTCAAAAAACTGTGAGAATGAATCTGTTGTGAGATATGATAGACCAAAAAGTTGCCTCGGAATCAGTCACAGACATCCAATCATTAATCAGAAAACAGAAGCAGAGCTTTCCATTCCGTGCAGAATCGCAAGATCAAAATCAGAGATTCACTTAACTGCGAGTGATGAGGAAGGAGGAAGAAACGATAAGAGCAATTCCGGGCATCATGAGTATGGGAAGGAACAGCATCTTTACGCAAATGATTTTAATCATTCAGAAATACACGCAAAAGAAGCTGTTTTAAATGAACACGATCCTCAAAAAACTCATCAACAAGCAACAGATGTTCATCACAACGAACGCCAAGAAGTTAGCGCGAAAAGCACAAATGACACTGTTCATTATGTATCTAGCGACGATCAGGTTACTGACTTAATGAAATCGTTGAGGTGTAACGGTTCAAACTTAATCTCCAATGGTGACTGCAGAACCTCTCCATTCTGTGATTCAGGATACAGAACTAAATTTTCACCTTCACCGCGCGATTGCAACATTGCGCCGAATACAAATGTGATATTATCATCAAATTTATATACAAGAGCATTAAGCAATCAAATACTATCGAACGCGGAGGATCAAAGGGTCATAAATCCTCATTTCACTTCAAAACATGCATCAAATTTAAGTGCACAGTCTGAGAGTCGACCGATAGAAAACGGTACAATTATACATCAGAATTCAAGCTTAGTGTAAAAATATCACCTTTACAGATGTTACGTTTAAAAATTTTATAATTAAAATATTCTTCAGAATACATCGTTCGTTCAATCCGCGATTATTCAACTTTCATAAACATTGGGTATATAAAAACTAAAGTCGAATTCAAAAAATTCTAATTAAACTTATATAATAAACATTATAGTTTCTCAACAAGAATGGATGAGGCACCTCCTCCACCATTACATATTGCAGCAATACCCAAATGGCCTTTTTGTAGATTGATGGCCAGTGAGTTTACGATTCTAGCTCCCGACATTCCGAGAGGGTGTCCGAGACTAACAGCTCCGCCATTAATATTGACCTTTGAAGGATCCAGATTTAAAGCCTTGATATTAGCGAGTGCCACTGCACTGAACGCTTCGTTTACTTCCCATAGAGCGATGTCCGACTTATCTTTTTCAACTTTTTTTAACAACTGAAAATAAACAAATGATCTGTTATTTCGCACATTTACATTGAATTCAACAATGGTGAATGCACACAGGATGAGTGAAAATAATTCATTTCCCAGATTTTAATTATCATTTCCATGCTACAATAATGGAAATGAACTCAACAATCTGGATGTAAATCGGGCGACAACTTTTTGATGCATGCCTCTGCTTTTGTGAGTGCATTTAATTGACCAATTTTAAATACGTACCTTAGTAACCGCACCTGCAGGCGCTACGCCGAAGTCAACAGGGTCTACCCCTGCGTCCGCATATGCGACCACTTTTGCAATAGGAGTGGCGTTGTACTTCTTCAAGGCACGAGCAGACATTAGAACGCATGCTGCAGCCCCATCACTCAAAGTACTCGCGTTTGCAGCAGTGATTGTTCCTCCTTCTCTCTGAAAAACTGGATTTAGTTTCCTCATTTTATCAAAATCAATTTTCTTGAATTCTTCGTCTTCTTCCACGACCACAGCCGGTTTTCCTCTTGCTCCGGGAATTGTGACTGCCACGATTTCTCGTTTAAGAATGCCGTTTTTAGCTGCGGCTTCGCTACGCTTATAACTTGAAATAGCATAGTTGTCCTGATCTTCACGCGACAATTGATAATCTTTGGCTACTTTTTCAGTGCAATTGCCCATATGACAATTGTTGAACGAATCGGTCAAACCATCGAAAACTAAGCCATCGATAAGACTTGTACCACCATATGGTAATTCACCGCGTCTCAAGTAAAAGGGGACGTTTGACATACTCTCCATTCCACCACAAACCACGACATCATTTTCGCCCAGTTTAATACTTTGAGCGCCGAAAACAATTGATTTCATACCAGAAGCGCAAACTTTATTGATTGTAGTACAGGGAGTATGCTTTGAAAGGCCAGCTTTCAAAGCTGCCTGTCTGGCGGGTGCTTGTCCACAGCCCGCTTGTAGCACGTTTCCCATAAACACTTCTTCGACAGCATCTTTCGGCAGGCCTGAAATAAGACAATGGTTAAGAAGGTTAAGCGCCATAACTTCACTAACCTATGCTTTCGACTGCGTTTTTGATAGCGATCGAACCTAAATCAGTGGCTGAAAGTGAGGCGAGCGAACCACGGTACGACCCAATCGGGGTTCGAACGGCAGATACAATGTAAACTTCCTACAAAGTAAGAAAAGAGTGAAACTGTGGCCACTAACACCGAATTGCCAACTTACGTTTGCGGACATGGTTCACAATTCGAGCGTTGGATTGCGAGGATGAATGAAGTCTATCGCATTACGATCCAGAAGACAGTGACAACAGGTTATTTCAAACAGAAGCAACGATTTATAAGGCGGCGTCTTCATTTCGTGTCTTCGTTCGCCGCACTCGTTTCGAAGCCATGTGTCTGCCGTTCGCACCGCCTTCCGTCTCTGACGTCACTCGTGACCACTCGAAGTGAAATTCTCGCTTCTTAGAATTAAATGAACTTAACTTCACTAACTTAACTTCTTTCCTCGTTTCGACTTCAAAACTTTTCGCAAATTCCGCTTTTCATTTTTTTTAGAATAGCTTTTCACTTAAAACATCGGTTTTTACGTTT
Source organism: Dinothrombium tinctorium (assembly GCA_003675995.1). Classification (NCBI taxonomy): domain Eukaryota; kingdom Metazoa; phylum Arthropoda; class Arachnida; order Trombidiformes; family Trombidiidae; genus Dinothrombium; species Dinothrombium tinctorium. The sequence goes on along the minus strand of NCKU01000878.1, from coordinate 3,259 downwards.
CGACACTGAGTTAGCTTCGCTTTGAAGCGAGGTCACAATGCTGCGATTCAATGGAGATCGAATTGTGTCGAATGCAATTTTAATTATTCTCTCACGATGTTTAAATTCACAAATTTTGCAAAAATTATCGCACATCTAAATAGCCTTTTGTTGCGTTTGAAAACTTAATTATTCACTGCAGACAGTTAGGTAAAATTTATTTAACTGGCTTTTCATTTCTTTTTAGCCTTATTTTCGAAGTACAGAAATAAAAATTTCGAAATTAAGTGCTGCGTGCAAAAACTATCAGCGCTCTATGAACCTCATGATTTCGAGTGCTGATTGACTTTCACCATTTTACACGATCGACGCTTTTGAAAATTCGGTCTTTCACTGAAAATTTCAATCTGTTAAAAAGCCACTTTCCAACGCACGTTTTCATCTTGCCAGTTTGTTTGCTTCGTAAACTCTCGATCATTTCGCACTCGCTTAATCAGAATTCATTTACAAAAAAAAAGTAAATTTTTTTCAAAAATAAAAAATTTTTGAATAAAAAATAAATGCCGTTGAAAATAAGTTTTATTTACTATAAGGAAAACTCAAAATGTTATTTTTAAATTTTTGTTTGAGGAAGCAACTTTTAAAATTTTTCTGTTAATCAAAATTTCTATTTTCGCCTTTTTTTTGATAAAAATAAAAAATTTAATAAAAAGAACAAAATATTAATCCAAATCCACCGCGTCGGAAAATTAATTGGCTATCCTTGCTATTCAAAATCGGATTTTTCGATGTTTTTTTCTGGAAAAGATAACCAATTAATTTGTCTAAAGCTGCAGATCTAGATCTACTTTTGTTCGGCATTATAAGTTGATCAATAGTTCGAAATTAAAAGATTTGATTTTAGTTTATGTTAAAAGAAAAGTTTGAGAAAACTTGAGTATTCTACTCAAAAATGGCTACAAAATTTGATTAGTTAAACAAGTTGAAACATATTTTCAAGTTAGTTCATAGATCCAAGGTTCTGAAATTTTCTTTTCATTATTAAATTAAAATATACGTTAGAATCAGGTCTGCTTTGAAAGTTACGCTTATTTTTTGAAAGATAGCAAGTTCTTTCATTTAAGAAGATGTCAGGATTGAAAAGGTTTTTTATTGCAGACAGTGAGGGATATTTGCACATTTTAGGCGTCCAGTATTTTCAAACACTTTCGATTGCCTATTTGCTATAAACCATATTTTTAATGCTACACTTTTTTGCAATTATAAAGAGAGTTTAAAATTTTGAAAAGAAGTAAAAATTTACAATTTTTATTGAAAATGAATTTCTATTTTATTAAATTTTCGCCTATCATTGTAAAATTTATTTGACCAAAATTTTCAATTATACGAAATGTGTCTGAAGACAACAATAATAGTCGAAATCGAGTAAATTTTATTGAATAGCAAATAAAACAAAGCTGATTTTTGCTAATATATGTAGCTTCAAGATAGTCCAGGTTTTCAAAACGCTTTATCATATTCGTAATCAAAATGAATTAGTAGCATTTAATACAAACATTGATCAAATTTGTTTGAAAGTTATCAAATTTAGTCTCACAATAATTAGTAGATAAAGTTGTTATTGTTAAAAGTACGGAAAGAAGTCTAATAAAATGTTTTGCAATCTTGAATTGTAAAAAAATACTTAATTAAGGTCATTGCAAAACAGTGCCTTTATGTTACATTTGAAGGAAGTTATATTGAAGAAAGAAATTGAATTGTTTAGAACTCTTTAACATATCAACTAATTTTGATGAATATTCTGCAAGGAAAGAAATCAAAGATCATTATGCCAGTAAACTAAGAGGTTGAAAATTGTTTGGCAAAGCAACATCATAAATAGATTTGTTATAGACATCTCAGGAAAAACTATTCTATCTGTTAGATGAGAATTTTCAAAAAAACTTTTTTTGAAAATTAAGTTACCAAAGTTATAAAAAACAGTTTGCGAAATACATTTTTACTTTTAAAAAACGTCAACAAAACGTTTGCGCAAATGGTTTGAAATCATATACATTTTATTTTCCTTATAGTTTAAAAATAAAATTTCCTCGATTATATCGTTTAAAGTTTGATTAAAATCATGGCACAAGCACTTTAAAGTAGCGAACATTAACATTTCAAAATTCTCAGCGAAAAATTTAATATTTTAAAAAATTTGACAAAATCTTTAATATTTCATGAATTTAATCTCTAATTTTTAATTTTTTTAAAGTCCAGTAATTTAATCACAGGAAGTTTAAAAAATTTATTTGGGAAAGGTCCTCATTTTTTCCAAGATATTATTTTTATAATTTGATCAATTAGAAGTTATTTAATATACGAATTATTCAGATAAATAATTTTTTAAATTCTCAAGTAAATTTTAATACATGTTCAATTGAATAAATTTATTATAAAGGGTGTATCTCAGACTTGTTTATTGTTAGATAAACCTTTTTATAATAAATTTATTAAATTGCTCTCACTTTTTCACTCTAAGTACTTTTTCCTGTTACTTACAAGCGGAAAACTGTGTATTTTTATCATATTTCCTACTATCAATTTTCAATGTTTCAATTGACGCGAATATCTAAAGACCGATTTTTGTTTTCCTCTTTTGACTTCTAGTTTATCGTGTCTTTCGAAACCTTGCGAAAACTTCGCCAATTTACATTAAGTTTGAAGCTTCACTAGACAACAGTCAAATAAGTTAAGAAAGAATGTTTATTTAAACAAGCTTGCAGGCGCTTTTATGCTTTTTTGAAGGATTGATCCAAAACAATTTGATTTGTGTAATTCACGAATAAGAGTAACCTTGTGCAACTATCGCATGTGCAGTGTTATTCATGTGCAAATTTTACACCAAAATGGGTTGAAAAAACAATTTACTTCTCATATTTATACCAAATTGCTCAATCGATTTCATTCGGGTTTGCTTTAAACGGAATGCGCAAAGCAACTTCTTATAAGTTAATTAAGCATCGAAACTGTTTTGATTAAATCTAATCAAAAAAGTTGAGAAAACTAGAGTGGCTTTCTGTTAATTTTTTAAAATGTTACTCAATTTTGAAAAACTTTGATATACAACTACTTTCCCTTATTGCAAAATCTAAAAAATTTTATTGCTTCGTTCACATTTAGTTTTTTTAAACAATTTTTGCTACGGCAACCTGCTGATACTTTCTACAGAGTGTCTCCTATAAAACCGTACGATTTTAACACAAAAATACTTTATAAAGAAAAGATAAATTACTTTACT
>NCKU01000877.1:0-32115 GCA_003675995.1 Dinothrombium tinctorium | reverse complement strand
AATACGCAACAAATTTTTTAAATCAGATTTCCATAATCATTTAAAGACGATTAAAATTTTGGGTTTTTTGTGATATTTTCTTTATCATTTGCGATAATTTTAACTTTTTCATTAATGTCTTGAGATAGAAGTGGAAAATTAATTTCGGCTTTTAATTAATACACAATTTCCTCAAAACAAATTTTGATTTTAAAAAGTTGAGATAAATAAACGAATAAAATGGGAATTTCTATTCTTTGTTTCTCATCGCATGGTAATTTTTGAATTGTATGCAAATAAAACTTGCGTATAATTAAATCTAACCGGAAAAATTACGAATTCTCTGCGTCATCGAAGACAGATGCGTTCGCAAATAAGCACCGCTTACAACTCTGAGTTTCACCAGACCAAATTGTGAACGATAATCAATTCAATTTCGCCAGTTTGATTTGAATAAAGATCTTGACAAATTAATTTTTACTTGCGTCTGTTTTATAAATCGATTTCATTGTATTATCTCTTTTCGAAAACAATTAAAAGGAAGTTTAAAATTTCGTGAAAGTTAATTTTCAATCATAATCACTGTCAATATTTGTTGAAACCTAAGAAGTTGGCCTTCGTTCGTTGCGAAAGTAAAGTTTTTCCTGGAAATGATTTATTGTTTCCAATTCGAGAAATTTTGCAAGGAACTTTTTTCTCGCAGGTAAAACGAAAAGAGAAAGAAAATGATGAGATTGGACAAAATTTGAACGCTTCGACGATCACTACAACCTTTAAAAGAAGTTATTTTCAGCAAACAAAATTACTTTGCGTTCGATTGTTCAGATCTCAATGGCTTTCATTTATTTTTGCGTTTTCATCTTTGTTTCTTGCGCTTTTGGTAAAAATGCTTTTGTTTAAACTTATTTTTTAATAGTCAAATCAATTAGGGCAAGAAAATGGCCCAAAGCCAGAGTGCAAAATGACTGAGAAGGATTTCGACGATTGCACTGCTCAAGCGAGTGCGTTTGCGAGTAGAAAATTCGAGGTGCCAACAAATGAAGAGGAGCTGGATGCAGTTTGCAAGTATTGTCGTTTTTTCTTGCTTTTGATCATAATTATGCGTGAAATAAGTTTCAAGATATGCGTTTTCATTTGAAAAAATTGCTTTGATTAATTGCATTGTTTCCTTTGCAGCAAATCATTCTCTTCCTTGGCGTGTATTCGCCGTTACACGCGAAGCTGTACAGGTACTTTCACGAGAACAGTAAGCGGAATATTCGCCTATGATATAAGGCGTTTGTTGAAGAAACGCTGCAAAACTCCGGAAGGAAGACAAGGTTAGCGAACTTTTGCGAATCTTTTAACTTCATTTATAATCGCTTAGAGTTCTTAAAACACATGAAATGTGGCATACCAAAGGGACGCCTGGAACCGATGTACAAATGTTTGGACAATTATATTGCGCAATTGCATTGGACGAATGATAACGTGAAAAGAGAAGATCTTGTACCTGCTCTGTGTTGCTCGCTTCATCAGGCTCATACTTGCATTAGGAATCAAGTTTCGGCTTTATGCGAGTCTGTTACTGGTCCCGAAACCACGAAATATTTGGATGAAAGTGTCTCTCATGCTGTAAGTTTGCTTTCGATTGAGTTTTTATCGATCTTCAGTCATGAAATTTCATTGCTTTAGATCGGAGAAGGCGTTGAGTACACTTGCGGCATTTACAAAGATCTTGACACTTGCAATAAAAGTATGAAGAAAGAAATTTGGGATCCATTGTATGCGATCGGAGTTGATCACGTAAAGGCTGGATTCAATACTAACTACACATCGCCGTTCAGCATTGCTATTAAAATTTTCTCGAAATTGAATTAAACGCAAATTAATGTTTAATTAATTAAACCAAACAAATTATTAATAATACTAATTATAGTCTAATAAACGTTGTGCTTGCTCTTTATAAAGGAAAGCGAAATTGTAATGATTATTGTGCCACAAATTAGAAATAAAAATTACAAAAAAGCATTTTGAAACTTTTTTTTCGAACATTTGTAATGTTCACTGTTTATAATTTTTCCGCTATAATGTCGAAAATTTAAGAAAATGAGCCAAAGAATTGCCATCTGGCCCGCTAATGTATTCGATGTGTTCAACCGAAATACATGTGATTGTCATGTGGACACATCGACGGGCGACACGAGGCGTAGAAATAATAAAGTTTTAGTTATTTTACTAAACATTTTTAATTATTTAAAACTTGGATTTTCAATGCTTTTACAGTAGAAAAAGACATTCAACTAAATTGTCTTAAGATGAATGATATCTTTATAAGATTATAATATTTGGAATATAGCGCGAAAATTTGACGAGGTGATTCATGAGAAATTAACCAAAACATGTCATGTAGGTGAATTAGGACGCATAGCAGCGAAACAAATAAACGTAAGCATTTCTTACTGAGAAACAATTTAAAAAGTTTAATTGCAAATTTGCGTGTTCATTTAAAAATCGAATTTATTTTTCCTTTTATATGCTAAAACGAATCGATTCATCATAACTTTATGATTATTTAAATGCAGATATGGCCACGTTTCAATACGCTACGGTTCTTGTTTTCTTAACACTTTCAGGTAAGATTATTTAGATTAAATAGGTTTATTACTTGCTTTTCATCATGTAATTTATAATGAAGCTAGTGTGCTATTGTAATTAGTTAACTTAATAAATAACAAAAATAATTTTATTTACGCAGAAAATCTCATTAGGCTCATGCCTGTTCTCACCGAGATTTGCGTAGATAAATTAAGAAATTAGAAGAAAAAAAAATTAAAATTATAAATAAAATTTTGCATTTAGCGAATTTAATTTTCACTTATATGGTGAAAAAATGTACCAAAAGTTTTTCCTAATTTCATTATGTAGATAAAAAAGCAATTTTTTGCTTAAAAAACCTCATTACTGTGAATTTTAATTAACTTTAATAATTGATAATGCATAAATCATTAAAAGTTTATCATTTGAATGAAAGCAGCTCTTTCGGTGCGGTCGCAAGATAAAAATTCTTGCAAGATGACGGAAGAAGAAATGGATAAATGCGGCACAAAATTAGCATATATCGGCGACCGTGACTTAATTGTTCCTACAAATGAGCAAGAAATGGATGCGCATTGCAGGTAAAGATTAAGTGACGCAATATGATTTTGGAATCTAATGTTAAAATCCAACAGCGAAATGTTCGATGCCTTAATTTGCTTGCGTAATTACTCTCGAAACTGCTTAAAGCCATTTTCGCGAACGATATTTTCGATATTTACATTCGATGTGAAAAAAGTGATAAAGCGAAGGTGCAATAGCGAGGAGGGTCGAGAAGGTATTTTGAAAACGCTTTAACATTAAGTGACATTTTACTTACAGAATTCATTAAAAATATCATCTGTTTGAATCCAAAAGAGAAAATTGAGCCGCTGCACCGATGTATGGATGATTATGTACTTAAAATTCAATGGATTATGAAAATGGTGCCAAAGGAAAAGCATATTATAACTTCGTGTTGTGTATTTAATATGGCACAACAATGCTTTTTCAACATAACTCAAGATATTTGTATTTCGGATGAACATGCTGACTCGAAAAAGTATCTCGATGGTATCTTTACGGCCTATGTAAGAAAAAGATCGAGTTTACTATAAACTAAAATTATGATTTTAGATTTCTGAAACGGTTAATTATCTCTGTGATGAATATAAAAGCATTGAAGTGTGCAGTGAAAGGATTGATGCGGATACTTGGTCAAATTTAAATGATCCTACGAAGCTAGAAAAAGATATTGATAGAAAAATTCATTCGCCAATTACATCAACGATATTGATGTTGTCTCAATTCTAAACAAAATTCTATTTAAATTACTCAAAATTATTCAACTTTAAAATAGTCTTTTGAGAATATCTACATAAAAAGCAAGTAGTTAAATACTGAATGTAATGTTAAATAAAATTCTTTGATACTTTTAGTACTATTAATAACTTAAAACATTTTCAATTGTCGCAAATAAGAACGCGGATTGATCACTTTTCAAAGACAAGGATACTTCACACATTGATCGAAGGCTATAATGTCATCTACTGCTAAACAAACAATAAATTAGTTAATATTTACGCTATAAAACTTATTTTATTGCAATTTTTCGGTACTTTTGTAAATTGCAAAAAGGAATTCGCAAACTGCGACTTTCGAATATTATTTATGAAAAAGCTTCGTTAATGTTCGAACGAAATTGGTAAAAACATTTCTAATAAACATTAATTCAAAACTCCGTATTTTTATGCAATCTGTAAAAGTGGAAAATGTACACAAGGACTTAATTGTACTGCGACTTGATCAAAAAAGTTTTAAGCTACATTCAAATAGATTAGAAGTTTTTGAGTAAAAACGAAAATTGTAAATTTTAACAACAACCTCTTAAATACAGTAAATATCGCTCTTTACATAAAAATGTACAGCCATTTAAACAGGGTCGGAATGTATTCCGTAATAAATGTGACAACATAAATCAAATTATCGTTTTGATAGCCATTAATTGATCAATGATTTAAAATAAAAATCTAGTAGTTACAAGTCAAACATTCATTTGAATGATAATCACGCTATGAGTAACCAGAAAATAAACACAATCGCAACCCATAAGAATAGTTTGCTTAGGAATTGATCCTCTGCATAATCCTGACTGTTAGGCGCTGTAAAGAATCATATAAAATTGGTAAAAGTGAAATAAAATTATGTGAAGCTAATTACATGGAGCAGGCCGTCCCTCACCGAAATTGAATGTTGAGGCAAAGAAACCGAAGGGAAAGGCACCAATACCGAACGACATGTGAAATCCGCCGTCTCCTAAACCGAAAGCTGGAAATGACTGTAAAGCAAATGTTGCGTTAAAGCGTGACATTGGACGCAACGAGTGACGTTGCATACCGTTGAAGAACTAGGTTCGGGCTCAGATCTTTGACCTGGTGGTCGCGGAGGCAACTTGTCCCTAAATGATAAACAATCACATAAATTCAACTATAAAACTCATAGTGAAAAACTCACCTTGGATCTTGTCTCGAAGAATTTCTGCCATACAACGGAATCACCTTATCTCTTGAAATGGCCGCTTTGCATACAGGACACACTTGACGCGTGGGCTTTGTCTCCAGCCATTGATGTAAGCATGGCCAACTGTAGGAGAAGATGCAAACAATTAGAATGAATGCAGAGTGACGCAATCACACGTAGACGACGATAGCAGTCTGATAACAATGAGGCCTTTAGATGTTTGTGTAGCGAAGCAAAATGCAAATACAAATAAGCGAAGTGAACGCACTCACCAAAAAAGGTGACCGCAAAGTGAGACAACCGCGTCTTTGGCAGTGTCCAAACAAATGTTGCATTCGAAACTGCTCTCACTTTCTTTTGAGTCGTCGTTTGCACCGCTCGCCATTGCTTCGTTTCGCGAGTGTTCCACTCGCCGTTCAAACAGCTGATCGCCGCTCGAATGCAAAGCACAGCAATGGCGCCGTTCGTGAGACACGCTGACGGGTGCTCTCCTCTTCGAGTCCTGCTTCTTTCCGCAATCAATCAACTCTCGTTTCTTTTTCTGCTTTCGCTTTACTCCTTCTTTCCGTCTCTCACTCAAAGGTAAACACGCGTTAATTGTTCGAACATTTGTTCGCTGCTTTCTGCATTCGGACTCGACGTTTGCGATAGCCTGAAAGCGCGAAATGCAAACGCTCGATTTGAACGTTGCTTTCTTTTCTCTCTTTGCGTTCATTTTTTCACTTTTTTCATTTCGTTTTAAATTTAAACCTTAAAGAGTTTTAAATCTGATTTTCTTCGTTTTGTTACGAGTATTTTTGATCTCTACAGTTTTGAAAATAGTGAAAGTTAACAGCACTCCGAAATAAACGCACAAACAACCAAATCACTGTTAGAAATAAACTTTCAACTTTTGTCGTTTAAGATTTGCATTTGCATCAATCAAATTCTGAGTTGTTTTAGTTGCCATTTAAATTAAATAGCATTTAACAGTGTGCCATTTTTATTGTATTTTCACGTTTTGAATTCTTTTTACAGATCGCTGAGCTTTCGAATACTATTCGAGTGCTTTTTCCTTTTATCGCCATTTTTACTGACCATTACACTTCTAAATGAATCACTAATTCTTGTGGCATTTACTCTCACTTTATCGTCATCTTTAATTATAATCATCAAATGGAAACGAGCGGCAAATCCATGCAACAAAAGATTAGATGGTATATCGTTTTCGCAGGTTCATATGAAGAATCAATTAACGCAATCAAAACCGAAAGAACTCAGTCGACTTTATGCCAATTTGATGATATGCGTGTGCATCTGTATTCTTGCCGTTGATTTTCCCGTTTTTCCGAGAAGATTTGCGAAAACGATTACTTATGGCTGGAGTTTAATGGACATTGGAGTTGGCTGTTTCATCGCAATCAATGCTGGATTTTCTCGTGAATCAACTATCGGGCTTCCGATTAATGAACGAATGAGTCGGATTAAGAAAACTTTTGTTTCGTGTCTTCCCATATTTATTCTTGGATTGCAGAGATTAGCCGTCGTTAAAGGACTTGAGTATCACGAAGAAATTACCGAATATGGTGTTCATTGGAATTTCTTTTTCACTCTTTCATTTGCTAAGGTAAGCATATGCTTTAGTTTTGCTTTTTCTTAATTCTGGATTTTAGATGCTGTCAACAATTCTGTGTTGCTTCATTTCACAACACTTGCATTTATTTATCACTTCACTTGCACTTGGTATATTACATCAAATACTGCTTTGTTTAGGACTGAAAGATTTTATTCAAAATGATTATCGAATTGGATTTATAGCAGCTAATAAGGATGGTATTTTTTCACTTCCTGGTTACATTTCTCTTTATTTAATGGTTGTAGCGATTGGTGGATTTTGTTTTCAAAGGAAAAGGTAAAGTTTACAAGTAGTTTATTGAATAAGCAATTGCTTTTGACAGGGAGGAAAATGAGCAAATTTTTTCATATGCATTGATTCCTGAGTTTATCGCCACCTTCTTGTGCTCTGGTCTTTGCATGTTTATTAATCATACGCTCATTGAACATACATCAAGAAGAGAGGCTAATCTCGCGTACATATGTTGGATAATAACCGCTGTTTTCTTTCTTTTGATTATTGAATGCCTTATTTCATTCGCAATCGATGTTTTGACAGTCAATGTTAAACACTCAAACGAAAAGCTTGAAAGCGTTGTTTTCAACGCATTTTCGCAAAATACTCTGTTCATGTTTATTTTAGCGAACATATTGACAGGAATTATAAATCTGAGCACAGATACAACGAAAGTTGATGATTATTTCGCTGTAATTATCTTATTTATATATGCTTTTATTCTTTGCGCAATCGCTGTTTTTTGTTACATCAAAAATATTCAACTTAAACGCCCAACTAATTTAATAAATCTTATTGGATTGAAATAACCTTAAATATTTTGTGGAATGCTTAACTAAAATTATACAATTTTTTTTTTAAACTAAAATGTCCAATTGATTGCATTTTTTCCTGGGCCCGAAATCGCTTCCTTTCTTGACTAGCCTTCAAAAACACAAAATCATCGCATAAACGATGCGATGACTTTACGACTGACAGTTACCGTTGAAGCCGTTCACAAAAACTGCACCAATTCTAACAAATGTATGCCTGAGGACGGTCCGAAGATTAGGCTTTAAATCATTGTATAACAGGTCACATAACAATCGATAATATGCTGATGCATGATGACGGAACTAAATGAAAGAAAATGAAGTTTTTTTATGAGATATGAATCTTACTTTGTCATCTGGAAGTTCATTCAGTTTAGACAGAATAAGTATGATAACACAGCTCCAGGCTTCTCTGTGCATGTCAGCCTCCAATAATAGATAGTATTCGAGGGCCGAATAACAGATACTAAAGTAAAATGTTTATAATCAAAATTCAGATCAGACTAATTTAATTTTTACCGTGCAAGTTTTTTCTGAACAATCACCCAAGAATCTTGTCTAGTTTCGTCTACATATACTCTAAATAGTATGCGAAGAGCACAAGAGAGGCTTTGAGATTCCTGGCTCAAAAGATTCGGCTTGGCTTTCCCATGGAATCCTGCTTTCCATAGTATGTTTCTTTGCTCGTGATTACAATTAAATGACTTTGCAAACTCATGTGACTCGATGAGACAGTCAGCTAGTCGAAGTAAAATCTCGGAACTCATGTATGAATACATTCCGAGTTGTTCTTCTTGCTGCGAAGTTTCTGAGATTTGTCTTTGACTAACATTACAATTAGAATCAGTTTTCTGCGAATACAAGGAAATGTGTCTTGATTCAAGTTCATTTTGAATTTTAGTTGCCAATTCAGCGTCTTCTTTCCGACTTGTTGCCGGAAAAAATATGATGTTATCAATTGTTTGGATTAATTCCAACTGAACTATGCATTTAATTTTCAAAGAGCTGAACAATTGCTTCGTTGGAGTAGCAGTGTCTTGTGTATTTGCAAAATGAACATGATTCTTTTGAAATTCAACACGCTTTTTGGGAGAGCTTTCATCCAATTTACTACCATATGGTTTCCACGACAAAAGATCTAAAGGCAAAGTAGACCTGAAAATTTCGTACACACAAGAGGCAGTATCTGCCCAAGTTTTCTCATCGAATTTCATTCCACAAGATATTACTAAGTTCTCCAAGCAGTTAGTTCCTGATCGCGCTAACTGTTCGTTCTCTTGTTGAACACACCAAAGCAACTGTCCATAAACGTCATTAAGTAAAAATGAACCCAATACTTCGAAGTATTGGATAAAGACGTCGATCACAGAATAAAGCGCGTGATTGCAAGTGGTAGTCATCCATTCGGCCTTTTCAGTTTGCTGTTCCGGTAATTTCATATTATCAAATATACGGAAAATTATTTTGAATAAGTCTTGCCACCAGTGATTCTTCAAATTATTGCCATAAGATTTAATTATCTCAAACATAACTGTCAACGCACGTGTTCTCACATCTAACTTGTTATAAGTAACAATACATGAAAGTTCAAACAAAATTGGAAACCAGCCTCGCAGCCACACACGGTCTTCTTCCGAAGTTGCATTGGTCGAACTCGAATTAACTTGATTGATTTCTAGAGCATATTCGCGAAACATATTAGGCTTATCGGCGACATATTTAGCACACGCTCTGATCAAACGGATTGCTTCCATGCTTGTATCAGGAAAGTTTTGATTGCAAGCAAATTCTGAAAGGCACTTGACAGCATCGTGGAAAGAATCGATCATCAAATGGAAGTTCTTTTCGTAATGATGATTAATTATATTACAAGTTGTTTCAAAAGATAAACCAACGACTGATGGATCAACGTCAGTAGCTGCTAATCGGAAAACACCGAAAATGTTTTTCCACCCTGATTTTATATTATTTGCCTGTGAATTCACCATTTGAGCTATGCATCGAACAACCATGTCGCGAATATGTACGGATTCGTTGTTTTTCATTATGTGTTCAAATGGTCTCAAAAAATCTTTTTGAAATCTGAAATTTGAAAATTCACCCTTTTCAATAAATTTCATGGATAATTGACGAAGAGAATCGATTGCGAAGAAGGCGACTTCTTCGTTTCCAGAGCAACCGACTTTATTGAAATGATCACCAAGGATTTCCCAAATCCTAGACCACTGAAGTCTTATTCGACCCATATTGTAGTAAGATATTTCAACAATTTTTTGTAAACTAAACATCCGTGGATGGAATGGATGCGAAAGCTCTTCATTCGACACTTGACACAAAGCACGCACAAAATCAACGATTGCATCACCATCCAATCTTGTGGAACCGGTAAATATACGATCAACAGCAACGACAATGCTTTGAGAGCTTGTTTCATTAATTGGTTGTTCTTCCTTCTTTTGTTCCTTTGTTGCTCGTGATAATGAATCGACAGCGAAAGATGAAAATGTCTCAAAGCGAGATTGTAGTGAAGTTATAGCTGACGCTGCAGCTCCTGATGCGCTAAGCAGCGGTGGTTTGACACCCGTACCGATCAATTGAGCTAATTCTAATTGCGAAATACATCTCAAAATGTCGAGCCACGACTTTCCTAAATAATTTCCATCTGTATGCGCAACAGTGATTAATGTTTTAATTGTATCGATATTTTTTGTTTTCATTTCGCTTATTGATATCGAATTCGCTGTTAATAGAGTGAAACGAGCCAATGCTTGCACATAAGCATCTCTTTCTGTTTCCATCTTGAAAATACAAGCGATTCTGATAGCACAACGGATTCCATCCAAACATAAAGCGGCAATATCGGGATCATCACAATCTTGAAGACCAACGCTGAATGCAGCGAGAAATGGTGTCCACGCAATTTTAAACATTGGTCGAACATGTTCCAGGTGCTTTGCGGAAGTAAAAGGAGCCTCAGCGTGAGCAACACTTTCCATCAACGCTCTTGCTGTTGTTGCCATTTGTTCAATTTCCATATTGTACAAAAGTTTTCGTCTCTTCTCGCTCCCAAAATCTTTATTTGTTTTCCATTTACTATAACTTCCTCCTTTCATTTTTATTTCACTACCAGCGATTTCATCGTAAATTTGTGATAAATATTCTTCAGGTAAATCTTTGCTATCGTTGATACCACGATTCATTTTGATATATTGACTTTTAGTCATTTTATTCTTCACTTGCGAGCTGTGAAGATCTGTTGTCAACATTATGATCGAATATGAAAGCACGTATGCAGTATCTGCACTTGCAAACAGTCCATTATTTGGATTAGTTTCATAATAACGCGATGCGAATTTTTCCATTAAACGATCGATTTTCTGAGCTTCTCCTGGAAGCCGAAAACCCTCTAAAAATATGCGGAGAGCAGAAACAATATCTTTGTTAGCGAAATTCATCTGATCCACATAAGCGTACATAACTTCTTTATTAAACTTATCATTATCACCCAAAAAATCTCCGATTTGCGTTTTATCTAATCTCTCATTAGAGTGGAAAAATTCAGCGATATTCCATGCAGTTGTTCCGAGGTATCCGTGTTCTTGCAAGAAAGCGATTCCTCGGCGAGGTTTTCTGTTGAATAATTCAATACCTTGTTCAATTATGTCTTTTTGTTGCTTAACAACTTCTAGTTGCTCCAAATTATCGTAATCTTGTCGAAATTGACCGGGATTTCCAGATTTTCCAACAGAATTAATTGAATTGCAACTGTTGTAGCTTTGCATTGAACCAACTCCAGACTCATCGCTAGATTCAGGATTCTTGTTTTGACCTAAATTTGCCAACTGATGAGGGTTTACGTATAAATCTTTGCTCCATTCCACCATACATTTTAACACAGACACGAGACATTCTAATCCTTTGATTCGCATGTTTCGCTCTTGGTTTGGGGTGAGAAATCCAGCGTCTAGCAATTGCCCTCTTCCTTGTGCTATTTTTGACAAATCATTCACAAGTCTTTCAAATATGTTAGCTGAAGAAAGATTGCAATCATAATTCACATAAATATCAACCACGCTTTGAGCATCGGCGCAAATTCTTGTAAGGGCTTGAATGACCATCCATTTGTGTTCAAAGGTACTTGAAGGTGTTTCCAAAATATTCAAAAATATCTCTTTAAAAAATACTTCAATTTGCATCTTCAGATGGGTTTTAAAATTTTGAAGCAAAGCTAGGAAGATCGCTAAAGAGAGTTCGAATATCTCAGGGATATTCGATACACCATTTTTTGATAACGCAACACAAAGATGCTGTTTAATTGCAATTGCAAATAAATCACTCGATTGAAATATAGGTCCCGAATTTTGAAGAATAGATAATATAAGCTGTAAAGATAAAATTTTTGATCTTAATTCGTGAGATTTAGGGTCCGGATACCCGTCTGGTAACGGTTTCATACTTAATTTACACAAAGACCTAAACACTAAATAAGCGTCCTTTTGAGTCACATGGTTAAACTTAATTGATGTTGATTCATTATTTACAGCTGAAGACGAATCCGTTGTTTCAATGCTTTCAGTTGACGGAATTCTCGCAGTGAGTCCTGGTGTTGTCGGCAACATTGAAGCGCTTTCTTCACAAACCTGGTTTATTATTTCACTTAATACACTCGCGACAACCGACTCAATTTCATTATCTGGTGATGCTGATCGCGTCACTTCTCCATTGAAGTGTTCTTGATTTTGTTGCTGAGCTTCCATTCGTGAAAAAATAACATTCAGCATTTGCGTCAAGGTTGCCTTCGCAGTGGTTTGATTAATCAAATTCTTGCTTCCGAGATAAATATTGTAACATGTCCTTACAGCTAACAGTATGCTACCCTCGTGTACTTGACAGTGCTGAGAAGTGACCAAAGTAAGCAAAGCTTTAATAATTTGTAATTGAATTCCGTCGTCGGTCGAGGGTCCGTGAAAGCAACTACAAATCGTCTCCACAATGGTATCAATCAAAAGTTTTCCCTCATTTCGGGGATCGACATTATTTCCAGTCAAGTGACCGTAAGCAACAAGTTTCTGAATGCAGTCCAAAGCAACGATCACAATTTTTGCGGATTTAGATTGGCATGAAAGCTGAAACGGAAGAAAGTACTTTTCAGCATCAATTGCGATCGAATTCTTCTCGTGTTTCGGCAAAGGTAACGCAGATGACGAGTTGCTTTCGACTTCTATCCGTTTCAATTCATTCTTTAAATCGTCTGCAAAAGAAGCGAACTGAGCGAAGCTGAAAAGGCGCGAAGAATGATACGAACCGAGAGCGGCCTCACAGGCCTTTCGCAATTGCGAATTGTACGACTTCCGGATTTCGCGATCGGAAAGAATCTTTTCCAAAGCCTTTAAAATGAACATTTCAGCAGTCGGCGACGTGTGGTAATCGATTGCAAAGCCTTGCTGCACTTCAATGTGCATTTATGCGACACTCGTTTCAACGGCCGGCGTTTAGAACTCCGCTTTGGTGTTCATTTCGTTCGCAATCAGGGTTCAAACGTTCGAAACGCACGAAACTCGCGAATAATGAGTGTCAACTCGTTTCGACAACACAGCGACCGAGTTTCGCTCGTTGCGCACGCGTCGCGTGGGGCGCGTTCTCAAGGTTCGTCTTCGCGTTTGCTTAGTTTTCGAACTTTTGAAAACTTTTGTTTCGAAAAAAGTGCGAAAGTTCAGAAAACGAAGTTTGATACTTTCGCGAAAGTTTTCTCGATTCCATTCTTTGCACCAAACGCTGGACTTTGGTTTTAAAATAATCTAAGCGAATGTATTCGAAATTTAAAAGCAAAGATTAAAATGAACGACCGTTTAATACGCGCGAATAAATGAAAATTTGGAAACTTTGCAAGTAGCACAAAATATGTTTCAACACTATGCATAAATAACTCCATATTCCAAAATATAGAATAAATAGAGAAAATTCTTTATCTATTAATTCAAAGAGTGTATAGAATTATTTATTTTGACCTTTTGTAACAGATACAGCAAAATTTCGAAAAATAACAAAAATGTTTTGCAATCGTAATTTTACGGCATTGAATTTTTTCTTAAAACGAAACTAATACATTTGGAAATCAGTGCAAGTTTGAAAAATTATATTTTCTGATTTTTTAAATATTATAAGAATGAATTTTAATTTGTTAATTTTGATTTAACTGCTAAGACAGACATCAAAATGATGAATGGCTCGAGTGTAGTTTTTATCGAAAAAAAACTTTGAAAGAGCTTTTTTGAAAGAAAACGAAGAATAAATTTGATTTCTGCTTCTTGCAACTGAAGATGTAAGTAAAATTTTCACTTTTTAATGATTCATCAAAAAAATTTGTCAATATTGTGCTTATGGGCAGAAAAAAACATCAAAATAGTAAATTATTTACAATTATAAAGATCATTATTTATTCGTAAAACAAAAAATGACGTGGTTTATTATAAATGCGGACGACTCGCTTGAATCATCAAGAGAAATGCAGATTTTTGTAACTTTAAACAAACTTTGTTCTTATTCTGGCCGAAACAAGAATTGGAATTTTTAAGCCGCAGTCAAATGTACATACGTGTGTTTGCGAGAGGAGCGAAACAAGAGTAAGAATGAAGATGGCTCGTTTTCTTTTCGAATACTGTACTTTTAGCATGCATTTCGCTTTTAAAAACTCGAATAATTTGAAACTTCAGTTTGCATTCGCAATAAGAGAAGTCGAGAAGAGCGAAGAGGAGATCGCAACGCACGAACGGTCCGCGAAACGTGACGTTGTTTGTGCGAAAGGAATCGCCATTCGAAAGGATCGAAAAACAGAGCGACGGTTTGAAGAGTAATGTACGAATGAGTGTCAAAAGCGCACTCAATTCGACCGCCGTCGAGCACAGAAATGGCTCGTTCTTCGACAAGGCGCCCATTTTCCTGCAAACACACACCGCACAGGCGATTGCGGGTGTCTTCGTTTGGACTGCGCTAATCATCACTTGTCATCAGGTATGTCATTTAATCGTCGTTAGCATTTATTTCTGCTTTTCAAGCGTCAAACGCTTGTCATTTTTGAATCTATTCGTTGCTTTTCATTCAATTTTAATTTTATTCATTGTTTTCTCGCTCGCTTTTGATGTCAAATAAACTGTCGACTGTCACACATATGGCATTCAATTCGAAACCGCTTCGCTTTTCTATTTGCATTTCACTTTGTGAACACATAATTTATTCACCATTCACCTGCTCTCAAGTCTCTGATTTCACTCTGTTTCAGCCTCTTTCTTTTTTTCTTTCAGAATCCGAGTGCTGTTCGTTTTAAGAACGAACGCATGAAAATATCTTTTAAGTTTAGAACTATAAATGAAAATCTAATCTCGTGATTTACGCAAACTTTCAATTCATGCATTTCACTTTACGCGAAAAGCGTTTCTAAATTCTTTCCAATATCGCTTATTTACGCTCGATTGAAAATTTTCTCTTCATTTTGGCTGCACGTTAAACCGTTTAATTATAGCATTTGAAAATGTTTACAGATCTATCAGCATCTTCGATATTACACAATGCCATCCGAACAGAAATACATTGTCCGAATCCTATTTATTGTACCTATTTATGCGTTAGATTGTTGGTTAAGTCTTCTCTTCTTCAAAGACAATTATTATGTATATTTTGATTCAGTGCGTGATTGGTACGAAGGTATGTCTCGTGAATTTTTGTTTTCTTTTCTTTTGAGATTAAAACGTTTTCTGTGAAACGAACGCAAGAAAATGTGCGTATTTAACATTGAGCGATCCTTGAGTTCGAACTTATCTCGAATATGAGCAACTTATAGAAAGTGTTGCCTCACTTTAGCTTTGCTTAATTTAATAAATATTTTTCAATTTGTAATCACATTCTCAGCCAGTTATGTGTTTACCGTTTGCTAGATAAACATACGGGAAACTCATTTCCATGAAAATTGGTTTACAGTTATAAAAAAAACCAAAAATTTTAGCTTCGTAATTAAGTAGGATGTTTTTAATTCAGAGCGTTTTAAATAGTGATGAACTTTTCTCAGAGCTTTACCCGAACTCAGGCTGCGTTAAATTTTTGCATTTCAATATTGTTATAGTCGCAAAGAAATTATTACATGAAAATTTTTCACATAATTCTTATTATGAAATTATTCTTACGGAAAGTTTGCGGATAGTTTAATGTTTCTTTTTTCAGCATTCGTGATTTACAACTTCTTAGCACTTTGTTATGAGTATCTTGGCGGAGAAGGAAACATTATGTCAGAGATTAGGGGCAGACCAATTAAGTCTAGTTGGTGGTATGGAACATGTTGTCTTCGCGGAAAAACATACACAATCGGCTTCTTAAGATTTTGTAAACAGGCAACATTACAATTCTGTGCTGTGAAGCCTTTGATGTCCGTAATTACGCTGATATTACAAGCATTTGGAAAATTTCGTGACGGAGATTGGAGCGCAGATGGCGGCTATCTCTATATAACGATGATTTATAACTTCAGCGTCTCGTTAGCTCTTTATGGGTTGGTGTTGTTCTACCAGGCGACCAAAGATTTACTCTCACCCTATGATCCTGTTTGGAAGTTTTGTACTGTAAAGTCTGTTATATTTTTATCATTTTGGCAAGGTATGGTATTAACTCATCTTACAAAATCACTTTAATGCTGTCAAAATTTAGGGGTAATTCTCGCAGTATTGGAAAAGGCAGATTTACTACCCGAGTTTTATTCAGAAGGCGCAAAAGCCAGTGAGGGAACAGTTTCAGCTGGCTACCAAAATTTCCTTATATGCATCGAAATGTTCTTTGCTTCTATAGCGTTGCGTTACGCTTTTCCTTACCAAGTAAGCTTATTTTCAAAGCATACAAACTCTTTATTAATACATTGATTTTGAACAGATATATGGAGAAGACTGTGTAACCGACGGTCACGCTCGTTCGGTCACAATGCAAAGCATCTCTAGTAGCCTCAAAGAAACTATGAATCCTAAGGACATTATGAATGATGCCATACACAACTTTCATCCCCAATATCAACAATATACTCAGTATCATTCTTCGGCTTCTAACAAGTCTGCAGGCAGCAATGTTGGCAGTACAATGACAAGAAACACAAATCCTGGCCATCAAAGCAGTGGCGATAGCTTCGAATCAGATAAAGGAAAAATGCAAACGCTTGATTCCAGTGCAAAAGGAACGATTAACTCGGCTACGGCTGGTGTCGAAGACAATTTAGAAAAGAATGGGAGCAAGAAAACGGGTTCTCACCAAGCGCGCCCGCTTCAAACAATTAGTCAAAATTATTCCGAAAAAGCAACTCTATTAAGTTCTGATGACGAATTTCAATAGTTGTTCCTTATTTATGTGCATACGTTTAAAATGTTTTCTCTAAAACAAAACCCGAATCATTTCATAAAACCAACAAATTATACTCTCATCACAAAGCAAAACCAAATTTTTTCTGAATGAAGCAAAAAATAAGTAAAACATGAGAGGTACACAAATACATGCTAAATGCTGCTCATCGTGAAACAGTAGAATACCTCATTGTGCAATGAAAAATCATAACAGCATAAAGATGCATTTAAGCTATTGCCAACATTATTTGATCAAATTCCATGACTTAATACCAGGATCCTTTTTTTAAAGTTGATAACTTACGACCACACTGCCTAATCATGTTTACCTTAATGATCGGCAGTATTGTTGTCTTAATTGATGTGATACATTTCATGGAATAAAATGTGTGTATAATGTATGTAGATTTTAGAGATTAATCGATCTACTTTAATTCTTCTACAAATTGAGTGTACCAATTTACAATTTTTGAGATAAATGACAAGACTTACAAAAAGCTATCGCAAATACTCAGTGCTGTGAAGCTTGTGATCATTTGTCTCTCTGCTCGCTATAATGTGCGCTAAAGTAAGTCGCTTCTATTCGCTTCTCAAACTTTGCAAGAAAATAATAAAATTGATTTACTTTGTTTTTAATTTAATTTTTTTTAATTAAAGCAAAAAAAAAAAAATTTAACAAACTTTTTTCTAAACGGCGAATTTATGATTATTCAAATGCAATTATTTATTTCCAATTAACACTCAAAATCATATCAACCAACGATTTTTTTAGCATTCATAATTCCAGAGATTAACGAAATAAGCTATTTTAGAGCAGGAAATGTAGCGAAAAGCGACCTATTTAGCGAAGCGAAGCAACAAAAGTTTCTGAGAAGTTGCTGTTTATCTTATAAATACGATTTCAAAAGAACTGCTTGCATGCAAAGGCGAAGTTGGTGTGATGCGACGCAATGCTCGATCGATAGAAATTTTTGCACATGAATTTAAACGGTAACGCTGATGAAGATGGAAAAGCTGCTGAAATGTGCGACTACAAGTGAAAGCCGTCTGGCATTGCGTAAACCGTAGAAGTTCTGAATTAATGAATACGTGGAATCGGAAACGGGGAGTGGCTTCGTAAAAGGAGGGTAAAAGGAGGCTTTAGCCGTACGTGCGATCGTCGTTATGTAATTCGGTTAATGTTCGGCGAAAAGTGGACAGGCGAAAATGATTGCGAACGAATTTAAAAATGGTGCATTGAAAACTGTAAACATCGACATGTCAACGTTCGGCGAGAAGCATTTCAAAGTGGCTGCCGTCGAATCTATTAGGATGGGAACGAAGAACACGCTAAAATATGCTTCGTTAGTGACCCTAACTGTGCAAAATGCCGCTTTAAGTTTGACGATGCGAATGTCGCGAACTCAAAGCGAATTGTTCATCTCTTCGACCGCCGTCATTATGTCAGAAGTGATCAAATTATTGACATGCCTTGTTATGGTTAGGATAGACGAGGGTTTGTTTTCGACTATTCTCTAAATGAAATTCATCACTGATCTCGATCTCTTAATTGAAATCTAGGTTCTTTGTGGAGAATGATTGCTTCCATAAAAAAGAATATAATCAATAATCCATCTGACACTTTGAAAGTTTCTGTTCCATCGATAGTATATTACATTCAGAATAATCTTATTTATATTGGTGCAACTCATTTAGACGCCGCTACGTGTCAAGTGACTTACCAACTGAAGATTTTAACCACAGCTTTACTATCCGTATTAATGCTTCAAAAGCGCCTAATGCCGCATCAATGGCTAGCTTTGCTTATCCTATTTGTCGGTGTAGCTGTGGTACAAGTCGAACAGATCTCTCATAAATCTTCCTCGTCCAATGCACACGAACAATCTCCAATAATCGGCTTCTTTGCCATTCTAACTGCTTGCTGTCTCTCCGGCTTTGCGGGAGTTTACTTCGAAAAAATACTAAAAGGGTCTTCTGAAGTATCACTATGGATACGAAATATTCAATTAAGCGCCATCGCAACACCTTTTGGCCTCATTCAGCTGATGCTTACCGACTGGAGTGTGGTGCACGAGAAAGGTTTCTTCTATGGATACAATTTTTTAACTTGGATCGTAATATTGCTTCAAGCACAAGGTGGCCTCTTAGTTGCGGTTGTGGTCAAATACGCTGACAACATTCTTAAAGGCTTCGCTACATCTTTGGCGATTGTACTTTCTTGCGTGATATCTGTTTATGCATTCCACGTGCAGCTGAGTTTGCTATTCGTTTTCGGAGCGTCGCTGGTGATCGAGTCGATATTTTTGTACGGCAAGCAAGTGTCGAACAAACAATAAATCATACGGTTAATTTAATGACACAATTTACATGTAATACAGATGTTAAATAACCAAGTTTACACTCTATTTATTGCAAAAAAATCAATAAATTTTAATCTGTTTTTAACTGTGATTCAGTTACTTATCACATTTTAAACTAAAATTGCGTTGGCGGCGTTTGAAATCTATTTGGAAGGTAATCGATGATCAAAGTAAAGTGAAATGAATGCAAGCTGAATTCAGCAACCAACAGATCTTTCTTGGAGATCAAACAATACTGCGCATTGAGTCGAGTAAATCACATGTTAAATGAGTCATGGATGGCTTTTTCCGGATTCATTCGATATTAATTCAAACATCGGTAGCGTAAAACAGTGTTGACTACAAGTATAGAGTTGAGGTCGCCTGTTGGCACTTTTTTTTATCCAATTCTTTTTGCAAATATAAAGTCATAAAAAGTGTCAACTGTTGAGAATCACTGAACACTTTAAATACAGTTTATATATTACAGCATTTAATGCCTGTTTTTTGCTCTTGACGTGATACGAGAACGCGATCGGGAGTTTCAATGCTATCACGACCAGCAGTTTGCTGCAGCAACAGGAAAAACGGTCAATTTAATATTATTGCGCAGTACTGAAGAACGTACTTTTTTAAGGATGGCCTCGGCCAACTCCATAAAAGCAACATCTATATTGATGTTAGCCTTAGCACTTGTTTCTAAAAACCTAATACCGTGTTCCTTTGCGATCGCTTCTCCCCTTTCTTTGGTAATCATTCTTTTCTCTTCCATATCGCACTTATTTCCGAGTATCATTTTTTCCACGTCTTCATTCGCGTGCTTTGCAAATAAGTTGAAGTGATCGTTACACGAATAGATAGTAGACAAACCTCGTCAATGTTCCGCAGCCATTTCGCTATATTATCAAAACTTTTAGGATTGGTTATATCGTAAACGAGCATTATTCCCATAGCTCCTCGATAATACGAGGTGGTAATGGTGTGAAACCTTTCCTGACCGGCGGTATCCCTAAAAGAGAGGCGTGTTACACGCCGACAACAAAGAAAAACGAGAGACAAACCAAATTTGAAGCTTTATTCGTTTTCCTTTGAGTTCAATTGTCTTTATTTTGAAGTCGATTCCTGCGAAGAGAGTGTCAAAGCGAGGCGAGGCAAGCGAAACACTGCTATACCTATAGTCGATATGAATGTGGTATTGAAAGCATCGTCACTAAATCTGAACAAAATGCAAGTTTTGCCGACACCGGAATCGCCGATAAGTAGTAATTTGAACAGCAAGTCGTAAGTCTTTTTTGCCATTTCTGAGATTCGATCGTTCACTGCGACCAAAAAGAGTCGATTGGGCGTGAAGCCGCGACCGGCAGCGATCGTTCGCTCAGTGTTTGCGGTGCGTTTCGCTCGTTTTAACCATTTTTTCGCCTCTTCTTTTTGAAAACACCACTTTTCGGGAAAAGGAACTCAATGACAACAATGGCGACGTCCCATTCGGGGCCGCTTCTTTCTGCGTCTCGCGCGAATGTCGCCTCACTTTCGCTTTCAAACGCTCACTGCTTTTGAAAATCAATAAAAACCAAATTGAAATTTGTTTCACGCTGCTTCACTTTCATTTCGCTGTCTGTTGAATTTTATCACTTTTTTATCTTTCCGCTGCTATATTTCACTCTAATTCGTGTTTAGTTAACTTTTCTTTTCGATCGTCTATTTTTTGCACTCAGCTTAATTGCTTATAGAACTTTCGCACTCCACTTGCTTCGGCACTTGATTTTATCGTTTTTCTTGCTTTCACATTCGTTTTGAACCTTCATTGAAAGCTGATATTAGTCGAAATACATTGAGGTCAGGGAAGCAAAAATCTTCAAAACATGATTCCAGAGATTTTCGCTGTTATGTGCCATACGTAGTAGAGCATTCAAAATTTGAATTTCATGCTCTCGCTTCTTTTCGTTAGAATAAATTGTTTTATTCTTTTTTATTCAACAGATTATTGCTTAAACTTTCACGTAATTAAAAAATATAAAGTTAATTTTATTTTTAAATTTTTAAAAATACTCTCGACATGTCAACACTTTGACCATCTTAAAGAAAGAAAACAACGAAAAAAGTAAAGCAATGACCACTCGTGCAAAGCGAGAATCTTTAAATCGTGCGGCTTTATTCCATCATCTTGATTAATATTATTGGCTTTCGTTTTATTTATAACGATTCAAGTTATCTTTCTTTCATTAAATCTTTTACATGATTTTAAAATTTTTGCTTCTTCTCATTTATTTTCTGTTCTCTATTGAAAACGTGTGTTGCTAATGCTTGAGAAGCTGTATTAAGAGTTTTTACGTCTCGTTTCTGCTCAGATAATCTAACTTTGAAATACGTTTTGCTTTCTCAACTGCTTAAAACTTTTTATGACTTGTTGCTTTATTCTTTTTAAAATTTAAAATATAATTTTCAATTGTTTCTATTTTTTTAAATATTAACGCCAAACGAAAGAAAAGAAATGATGGAGCGAAAAAAATCGCCGATTGCCCCCACGAAATTTTTTGCTACATTCAATGCGCCTTCATTTTTAGCAAATGCGTTTTTCACATGTGAATTCTTATTGTTGCCATTTAGAATATGTCGTTTTCAGTTATTATAATTATTTTCAGTTTTTTCTTAAAGGTTTGTGTGTAAACGAGTGAAAATCTCAAACTCTTCTTACGCAGATTTTAGCGCGAAATAATTTTGACGATATTTGCAGCGAACCATCGGAGTCGCTTGCCTTCTATTGGGAACCAATTAATGATCGATTAGGAGTATTCAATAGAAATTATATTTGGTTCTTTGATTTGTCTAACGATGGAAAACTAGTCGAAAGAAAGTACAGAATACAATGGTTTCCGCAATTAGGAAGAAAGTTTAAAGTAGACGCTGCATGTTCTGTGACACAACGAGAGGGATCAATGTATTTCACAATAGTCGCTCAGGTACATTTCCTCTGAAATTGTTTTTTCAACAGTTTTTTATTACAAATAAACAAGCGAACAATGATATTAATTAACCTTTGAAATTTTAATCCACAAAAGGTAATCTTATGTAACCTTTCCCGCAGAGTAATCATTGAAAAACAACTGAAACAGTGTTTTATCTGTTCCAGAGTCGAAATATTCTAATATTCAAGAGAAGTTTTCAGCATGCTATTTCAATGATTGAAAATATAAAGCGTTTTAACAAACAAAGCGAAGAGTCAATCGCATGCTTAAGATGCATTTACGACTCTGTCGACGATTTAATTGAATTTTCTTACTCAACAATCAAAAAGGAATTCGGAATTTGTCATTTTAAACTCAAAAACTCAAATGTTTTGAATTGCAGCGTATCTCGTGAATTAAAACTTGGTCTTAAGAGCAGAATTGACATTGGAAAAACTTGTTACTCGTATGTTCTAATTGACAGTGGTCAACATAGAGGAGAAGAATTTATTTTCTACGATCAATTTTTTGATCGGAAAAACCGTGCTGGAGCGATATTTGCGAATAAGAAGGTACAACCACCATTAAAATATTTTGCTTCTTATCGATGATAGAGCTTTATTTATGTATTTAAAGTAGTATGATAAGATGCAACATATTTTAATGACAGGTGTACTCGAATTCGAAAACAAATTTTCTATTTTAAATCTTCTCTCGCTTTATTCTTATAACATTTTTTAATGGACCAAAAAGAAAAATTTTAAAAATTAATTTTTTTTCTATAGCCAACGATGACAACTATATTTAATTGTCATTCAAAGTCAGTCAAATTCCGCTTATTCATTCTATTCGTACTGATAGTAATTTCAATAATATTGTCGATTATATTTCTCTGGTATTTCTATCTCATGAAAGATTTGCGAATCATACTTCCGAAAATATTACAACGTACGCTCGCAACTCGCGATCGAGTACTGTCAGCATCTTCATCCGGCGTTCCGCAGCTCTCTTCGGATCTCTTATCTGAGTCTAATTTCCTTGGAAAATCAAAAAATTTCTAAACTCCAATTTATTTAAAATATTATTTCTCATTTATTTGTCATTTTTTTTAAATAAATGTTTAAAGGTTTGAACATGTTTTTTAAAGCTTTGCATAAGAAGAGTAGAGATGATGTGATTATAGAATGAAAAGCTAACGTAGGTTTGTTTTACAAAGTGAAAAGAAGCGCAATTCATCTATTAAATCGACATAACACATTTGCATTAATTTACATTGTCTAAAGGTCGGATGAAATTAGACGAATTTCATTGTGAATATGAATATTTTATTGCACATTTGTGAAATTAATTATTACATCTTGTCGGTACACGATTTCATATAAAAAACTAAATAACCTACTTTCAGTAGGAATTGATAATTTGCAAAGTCGAAAATTATTTTTGATGCATTTCGTACCAAGTATTCGCTAGATATTGAAATGCTTCGTCGATGCCAGTTGCCTCTTTCGCACTGCAATCAAAATATCTCATTTTAAATCGCTTTGACAATTGATGCCCGTCGTGGCTACTGATACATCGCCGCTCGTTGAGATCGCATTTATTACCAATGATTACACCGACAACGCTTTCGACTGATTTTACTTGCTTCATCAAATCTGCTAGTGATCTTTGAAGATTAGAAAATGAATCTTCATTTGTCACGTCAAATACGCCGACAATCAGCGAAACATTGCTCGCGACCAAACTGTTGACAACGTCTTTGTACAATGGTTTACCAGAGAAATCGTAAATATACAATTCGACCAAATCGTCGCCAGAATTCGCGATGCGAAATATTTTCGATGAAATCTCGACCCCGAATGTCATATTATAAGTTTTCGAGAAGCTATTTGGAGGTCCTGTCAATGATTTCACGATCGAGGTTTTACCGGTAAACGTATCACCGATAACCACACATTTGCATCTTAACACGATCGGCATTTTGAACATTGTGAGCGATTTGCGGGAGTTGCCGTCTGTTTTCGAACAATGTTATGGTTTTGCAGTTTCTTGGATACAACTTCGAAAAGCACGTTTCCAATTTTTAGCCTCACCAAATTATTGATCTCTTGTGTTTTTTTCTGTATTCGGCTATTTTTAGAAAAACTATCAAAACGTAAAACCCAATCATCAATCGGTGGTACTATCGATCATATTTTCAATTAATTTTTAATAACTTCGCGTGTTTGCTTTCGCTGAGAACGCATCACAAATCACAATTTCAAATCGTTTTTAGCTCATTTTTATTTGAGCTTTTTTTTTAATTATTTATGCTTCTTAGCGGATTTGACGTTTACTTTCTATTGAAAGTATGTTTTAATAACTTCCTTAAAATACAACTTCCTCTAGATGAGTAATTAAAAAAATATTTGTGAAATCATGAAAATATAAATCGTTTACTATAGAGAAGATAGCGGCGAAGATAGTCGCAGCGTGTTTCAGATATCCTTTTGATGTTAGTTAAATAGAGAGAAATTCAAAAAAGGAAAACAAATTCGACATCATTTCCATTCATTTGTTTTACTTACGTCGATGGCATGAATGCGAGTGACGTGGTAGTAGCATTGAAATAACGCAAAAGCACGTAAGTCTCGCTTCAATCATCTTAAAAAATTTATTGCCTCATATAAAAGTGATTCGTTTTATTGAAAAACTTTTGCAATCGATATTAAAGGTAAATCGACTGTTTTTTCTGGCATTTGCTTCCGAATGAAAATGAACGAGTTTCTTAAAATAACAACGAGAAAACTTTTCAAAATGCTAAAATTTTTTATTTAAGCTTATTGAGCTGATTTCTAAATTCATAAAAAAGTTATTTCAATGTATTAATTTAATTTTAAAGCGCAAACAATTACTTTTTTTATGATAAAATTTTCACCGAGTTGAAAAATATGGCGTCAACAAAGAACAATAAAAAACGATTAGATTCAAGAACGAAAATAGCTAAAAAATAAAGAATTTCATTAAAAAATGAAGATAGCAAATGTGTTTTTTGAAAAACAAAAGTATCAACGAAGACTGTCAAATTCATTTTCTAGGAAAGTTCGAGATGCAGTTTATCATTTTTTAAAAATTCATATCAATTCTTTGATACTCTAGAAAGTAATTTTTGTAAAGCTAAATGAAAACTAATTGAAAAATTGTAAAAATTCGTAGATATTATTATCAAAGAATTTAATTGATTTCATATAATACAGGGTGTTTGTATAAAAGTTCTAAAGTTTAAGTAAATATCTCGCTAATTTAAAACGCAAAAATTCTAAAAGTTGACCTACTTAACGCAATAATAACTCAAGAATGCGTAAGAATTAATCACTTTTTCTTAATAACTCTTTCCTTTGCAATGTTGTTTCAGTTTACTTCTGTCATGTTTAATAGTTGACTTAGAATAGCCACAAAAAAGATTTTCACCAGCGATTTCTGAGTTAAACTCAAGTGTATAATCGCGATTTCTAACGATTTATCTCCATTTTTCATTAAATTTGGCCAAGATTATACAGAGAAAAAAGCAAGTAAAGTTATCTTTTGGTTTTCGTTTTGAGATGAATAAGATTTCTGACTTTGCATTTGTATTTACAATATTTTGTGAAAATATGTGATTTATGCTAATTTTGAAGAACATGCGATTTATATGCTTTTTGACCTTATTTTGAATTTTTTATATTTGGCCATCATCTAATTTTTAATGAAACGAAAACTTACATAAAAAAACACGCCTAAAGAGCTTTTCTTTAGAAATTTGACAAGCAATTTGTTTAAGTAAAATGTCAAAAACTATGTATTCGCATGTTAGAACTTATATGAAAGTTTTGAATAATTAAGTAACTTGTAATTAAAAAGCAGCTCCGCTTTTTGTTTTTGATTATTTATTCATGCAGAAGAAGCAATTAAATAATTCATTAAAGCTCACGTATCATTGTCAAACTAGAAAGAAAAAAAATGGTCGATTTTGCGCTCAAAATGAATATGTTTGACGTCTAAAAGTTTCATTATTTGACATAACAAATTATTTTGAGAGATTTTTACTTTTTTTATAAATCTAGTAAATGAAGAATTATGAAAACTAGCACACAAATACTAGGTTTTTAAACTAGCACAACATTTTGGCAAGCTACGTGTTTATTATTGGAAAGAATTAATACGAAAAATGCAAGAATGGAGCTCTGAATGCCTAAATACGACTGCGGGGTAAAGGTGCCAACGATCAAAAGTATTTAGTTTGATAAAAGCGTGTCATAAGAAAGGAATTTTAATCTTATTATTTTCTTGACCCAAATTGATTGCATCCAAACCACAATTTCTGATTCAGTTGCAATCTTTTAGCGTTTTTCACATTTCAACAATAAAAGTGAATTTTTAGATTTCTTCGTTTAAGATTTGGCATTGCTTTGTCATTAAGTCAAAATCAACGAAAATTTTTATAAACAAAAATAAAATTGTAATATTAAACAGAAATAAATGCGATTGAGATTTTTACACTTACACTTTCTTTAGAACCATGCAAAATAATTAAATTATAAAATTCAGATGCAAAATCTTTCAAATACAATGCTTTTTACTCAAACATGTTCCGTTTAAGTCGATATGTCCACAAACGGAATGACGAGAAAGAGAAAAATTGACCAAGCGAATAAACATTCCAAAAAGATTGCATAAGTTAGATCAGTGCTGAAATTGTATAGAGCATCAATAAAGCGAGACCAAAGTGTCTTTGAAACCACTTTCTCCTGTGCAACCTTTAAAGTTTGACTTTCAGTTATCTCGGATCTACGTGTTCGTTTGGTTTTCGGTCGAAAACCTAACTCCTCGTAGTAATAAACGCCTTCCTCTAATTTCGAAATGATATCATCAATCAATTTGATGCGTTCTTCTTCTGTGGTACGGTAAAGAATTTTAATGATCTCATCTCTTGAAATGTACCCATCGTCGTCGATATCGAAATATTGAAAGCATTCGCAAAGCAGATTCGCGTCAGAAGCGACCTTTTCGATCCATTGCTTGAACACAGCTCTGACCTGTTGTTTTTGCAGATTCGTCGAAGACGGATTCACATCAATAGATTGCAAGAACTCATTGATGCGAATGTCGTCGAGATGATGCCAACCGATAAATCGCAATACATCGCCGATATCTTTCGAAGCACCTCTTGATTTGCCATCGATTCGAAACACGTCGTAAAAGTGCATCATTCGTGTGACAAGATCTAAATGCGTTTCTTCGACGAAAGTTTCTAAATCGTCGTGTTCTTCGGCCCCTTCTGCACTCATCTCTCGCAGAGATTTATTTTCCTTTTTAAGTGCTTGTTTTTTGAGCGCAATAAATATTTTTAATTTTGCTCGAATTGCATTTCGAAAGAATAAAACCGAATAAAATTATAAAATGGAAAATGGAAAATGGCGAATCGTTTATTATTGTAGATATCGCATTTCATTGTAAATCCATTCAATTGTTGACAAAATGTGACAAGGCGACTGACCGCTTATTTGAAGTGGTTTCGCACAAGATTTGTGAGTTCGAAAAGGTTGAGTTTTGAATTGTCGATCGAAGCGATTAGCGATTTGTTTTTGTTTGGAGAACGAAATCAGCTGCAATTCGGCAAAAATTGGCGAAAACCGGCAAAAACCGCAGCGCTCAAAGCGGACGCCCTCTTTCGAGGCATGTTTTGACGAGCGGCGGCGAGAGCAGACGACATTGCATCAATGGATCAGCACAGCGTGCAACACTCGACACCGCAGCAAATTCCACACTCGTCGAGTGTATCACACATGCATCCGCAGTCTGTACAACAGTCTGTCGCTCAGTCCGTGCCGCAATCCGTGTCACAGAGTCAATCGCAGAGTCAAATGGCGTCGAACGAGACTCGCTTCGATCACATCGCCAAAGTGCGCTCTTTGGTTTGGTCTCTCAAAGAATCGTTAGCAGTGAGTTCGCTTGGCATTCGTTTCGCAAATATTCAAATGTCTCTCTTTTTGTTTTTGTGTACAGAATCTAATGAAAATAACAGCTGCTAATATCAATCACAACTCACAAATCGACTGCGGCTTGTAAGTCGCATTTCCGAAATTCTTAATCACTTTTCTCGAGTTTTGTTTCTCAGAAAAACAAATGAAGACAAGGTCGCTCGATTCGACAAAGCTTTGGAAGAGTTTTTCGCTCTCTGCAATCAAATCGAATCGCTTTTAGTGAGTGTTTTTCCTTTCTTTTGCCCTTTTCACGGTTTTCGCTTTTGCATTGCTTTCGCAGAAAACGATAAATGAATGCGCGGTTCAGCACAAGGACAGTCAAAAATATCTTCAATTCAATGTGTCCACCCTCAAAACAGAAGTCAGTGGAACCGTCGAAGCAACAGGTCCTGACGCGACAATATCTTACAGTCAATACATAAGCACGATCAAAAGTCAAATACATTTCGCGAAAAGTGTGCAAGAAGCGTTGATCGATGGGGCCAAGCGAATCACTTGTCCTGAAAATACAGTCACTGCTCCCGCAATCAATGCTATGCCGACTTCGGGTACTTCATAAAAAACATAACCATTTTGATTTACATATTGTAACAATAGTTTACATTTGAAAAACTGTATTTACGATCTAAAAAAGTTAGTAAAAAGTTTACATTTTCTACATATCAATGGCGAATAAAAAAAATTGTTTAAATCATGACATGAAGTGATATTTTTTTCGAGACTCAAACAGTGCATTGAAGCTATTTACAGTGCTTACGACTGATAATGTGCCGATTTTTAGTTTAGACAATCAAAAGTATCCAAACATTTCCTGAGAAGCGTAGGTAACATACAGAAATCCATCTTCATCTTTATTTTCACGATAAACCTCGGCCAATGTTTTCGACATGCTTGCCATACTTTTGTTGTTCACAATCAGATAAAAAGCTTGATTTGGGTTTATTTGCATCCGATTCCTGTTAGGAGATAATCGCTAATTATTTTGTGACGTCTTCAGATTTAAAACAAAAGAATTGATTTTTTTTCGGTTTGCGATGCTTTTTTACGCATTTACTCATTATAGTTGATCGACTCGCAAATCTAATTACTCTCAAACCTCTTTGTCCAAAATTTCAAAATGCTCTCATACCTGATAATAGTCACAAATTGAGACATGGTAAGCTCCTGAGGCACTAAAAATTTGGTCTTGTCGAGAACTGGCAGCGACTTTTCTTTATGAAACCGCTCCACGATAACCTATGAAAGAAAAAAAATTAAAAGCCAATGTTTTATGCGGCACTCGCAGAAGTCAGAGACTATTGGAAATTAAGAACATGTGTAATCAACATATTTTTTCGATTTTAAAATTTATCACGAGAATTTGTGAAACAACAAAGGTGGTAAGCGTGATTAAATTTGCTCATTGCGCTTTTGAAGATATTGTTTTGAATTCTATTATTATACATACAATTAAAAATTCTTGTTTACACTTTTCGGAAAAAGGTCGCTTTTTTGGCGATAGCGATTAACAAGAAATGCTCCTCTACCAAGTGAACTTGTTATTTGCTTATGCATTCATTCTCATTGTTCTCCACTTCTGCGATTTGGTCGAACATATTTAATCATTTATAAACATATTTCGCAATCAATTTACTTTTCATTTTTAATATTCAATTTTTTTTTAATTTTTAGCATTCAACTTACAGGAATTTTCGTTGGAAATTTAACCCTGATTCCAGCCACTTCCTCCTTTCTCGTTGCTGAAAACAGAACATAATGCACTGACCAGTAATAAGATTAAAGAAAACACTCACCTAAAGACTTTCTTAGCTTAAACGGTCGATTTGAAGCATTTTCATTGTCCATATTTGGTGCCATTAGTTTGAAATGGTTTGGCAAACGAAAATCAATCGAATAGGTCAACAGAATCGAAAACTGTGAGAAGCTGTTGAATACTGCACAATAAAGCCTTAACGATTGATTACTGTCTATCAACTTCACTTGGAAACATGTGTAAACTAAATCTCGTTTGTTATTGGCTGCCATTCTATTGTTTTGCTCACTATTTAACATCTCTTTATCAATTCTATCAGTGTATGTGTCATCAACTGTCAGGACGGAAGTCGCTCGATTTCATTTTTCACAATCGCACTCAATTTAATACTTTATTTCAACCAAAATTAATATTTACATTAAATTAGCTTTCAATATCCATCGGAATTGTTCCGTATTTTTGTAACATTTCTTCTCTTTTCTTGCGACCTAAAATTATTGCTTCCTTAAAAAGTTTACAATACAATTCAATAGCACACGGTGTGTCGTCATTGCCTGGAATCGGATAAGTTATTATGGTGGGGTCACTATTCGAATCCACAATAGCAACTGTTGGGATAAGAACACAAGCAGCAGCGCTGATTGCAGCATGCTCTTCGAATACATTGTTGTGTGTGCTCAAAAATACGCACACATCTGGGAGTCTGGTGATCGCTCCAAAGTACTTCGTCGTATTCAGAAATGTCATTTTGTTGAATTTACGACAGTGACTATATTGTCCACACTCCATTGCAGTTTTTTCAACAATATGTGAAGTCTTATAGAAGAAAAGCATTGAATTTTGATTCAATTTGTTAAACGGACGATACCTGACGGTTAGCGTTAATAAAAAGAATGATACCGTCGCGAAAAGAGACGTGAGCGATAAAGTTTAATGCTTCGCGTAAACGAAGTGCGGTTTGATTTAAATCGATAATTGTCACACCCAATCGAGAGCCAAATATGTATGGAAGCATGTGTTCGTTGAGAGTGCCTTCTTTGTGACCGTAATGAACCCTCGCGTCGAACAGATCCTTTATTGTGAACAGTTTGTGTACATTGAAATAATCCTTGTGTTTGAGCGGATTCTCGATGCTGGGCGCGCTCGCATCGCGTTGCACCGGTTCCGAACGCTTGTCTCCAGCGTCGGTTTCCGTTTCGAACGCGGTTTTCGCCGCGTTTCGCACAAAAACTCGATTCAAATTCGATTTCAAAAAGTCGGCTGCTTTCACTTTTCGCCACATGTTTCTTACCGAAGGGGCTTTTCGCTAATCACGCGTTCGCAATAAACCAAGAACCGAAATTTTGTGTTCGTGAAATTGGTGCTGTCGTTTTCTGCTTTAGGTATCGCCAAAAACAAAATTAAACAAAATAACCGTTAATTCTGACACAAAACTCAAAAACTGACCTTTATGAAAATTTTGTCTGGCCGGAAGACCTTGACACATTAAACTAACCAACGCATGATTTTCCTGATGTTCTGATTTTGTTGAGCTTTTAGTGGATTTACACAAATCAGATTTGGAAAATTTTTAGTAGTTCAGGAGATTTAGTTAGTTAGTTAGTGATTTATATTTGGAATTTACAGAATCGGCTGCTTAAATTAAAAATCGTGTTAAATGCACATTAGTCTGAATTTTTGTTTATTTAAAATTACGAACCGTGCTAAATTGCTCTGAAAAATAAATAAAATTTTATTTATGAATTCGAATTGAATGTTTGTTTTAATGATTACAAATTAATTTAAACGAAATTCTACACTAGACTTTTTTACAATAGTAAATCATAAATAATAATAAACGCTATTCTAATTGGTTGTTTAACAAGCTTTAACTTGGTAATGTTTTGCTTTATAGATTTTCAAAAATTATTGAAAAACTTGCATTCTTTCACTTCAAAATCTTTCAAAATTCAATTCATTCTCTTGTTTGAACAATGTGCAACTTGCAAAAGTAGAAAGCAAAAAAAAAAATTTATCTATAAAACAGAAATAATCATGATTGAAAGCCTCGAATTCGATAATTGAACACATTTTAAGTGTGTTTCTGGTGTTTAATTGAAAACTATTATTTGCACTTAATTCATCCTAAAAAATTGAAAAAGATTAAAAAATTTTTGATTAGATTTATATGTCGATGACACTAGGGCAAAATATTTTAACTTAAATTTTTTTTTCAAATATTATGCTTGT
>NCKU01000876.1:1293-30465 GCA_003675995.1 Dinothrombium tinctorium | reverse complement strand
TTCGTAACGCCTTAACCACAGTTTGACAGTAGGGACTGTGAAGCCAACAGCATCAGAGATTTCTCGCGGTGTGAACCCATAATCATTATGTAAAATATTTCAATTCGAGTTTCTTCATTCGTTTTGTGAAACATTTATACTTAAATTTATTGTAAAATTAAGGCGTTTTTCACAGAATGTGTTCAGTTTTGCACTTATCTTTTTCATTTTATCGCATTTGTTGTTGAGTTTTGTCGAATAAATTATAAACGTGAATTGTTTTATTTTGAAACAAATTGAATACTGCTTTCTAACAATGTTTTGCAGTGAAGTTCTCTTAAAGTAAAGTGAAAGATTTTTCTGGACACGGGTGTACATTGATTTATTATATGCAAATAGTTTCAGCGCAATTGACAATAATAAAGCAAATGAAAATCATCTGCAGACAAACGCAGTTACTCTGTAGACTTAATGTTAACTTTTGGAAAGCGACTCGACTCTATAACTTACCAGAACCAGACTCTTATTTAGAAAATTTAAATACACACATCAGCTTATTCTTGATATAAACTTAAGTAAAGAATAAAATCGAGAAGCTTAAATTCAGCAAATCAAGTGCTTTTGAAGTTGAAGCTAGATAAAACTTTTAAAGATTTTGTGGTTTTATTTTGAAAAGAATATTTTTCTTATTCATTTCGTGAATTTCGAAATAAGCAATGAGCATAAATAGAAAAGAAAACTCTTTATACGAAGCTACTCTAAAGAATAAATCTTGAATTTCGAATGATTCCCTCTGAGGATTTTATTTTTATGCAATTTGTACACGAGATTACTTTATATGATATCTTTAACATGCGTTTACCATTACAATCGATCACTGTAAATGTATCACTCGACTTGCACTTTATTTAATGACATTGATTACATAAGCCAAGTCACAAGCAAATAAATGATGTTTTGCCGAATAATTCTCGCTGAAATATATTTCGCTTGAATTTTTTATCATCCATAATCAACGCCACTCAGAATTCAAATCTTTTTCTTCATTTTTAGATGTTTCGGCTTTTTAACATTTTCATTTAATATTCAAATGTGAATATTTAATGCCGTTTACGAAATATCTAAACGACTATGGCTGCATATAATCTCTAGTTCAAGAGTTAATTTTGTAAAAGCTTTTCGAAATTTAATAATCGTTCTAAATAACTAAAACTGCTACGTTCATTATCTAAATTGGAAGAATAGCAATTTTATCTCTTCGCTTTTTTTTAAGTTTTGCATGACACAAAATTTTGATTATTAAAGTTTGAACAAACAAAGAAAGACTATTGAAAGTGTAGAAAATTTAATTTCTTTCTGTGCACTTGTGCATAAATTATTTAAAGTAAAAAAAATGAAAATTTTGCGATACAACTTTTGTCCAAAGAAGAATAATTTTGCTAAGAGAATTAATATATACATAATTCAAAATCGAAGGTAGACTTGGCATTAAAATTAAAAAACAGTGAAGGAAAACGAAAACCATTCGAGTATCCGTATCAAGTTCAAAAAGCTTGCATCACAAATCCTTCGACGAAAATTGCTTTTTAATTCTTTTTAGATTATTCTTTAAAGTCTTGAGCTTAAAGAGAAGAAAGAGAAGCTACATATGTTCGTAAATCTTTAAGTGCATTAAAGTTTTGCTGCATTGAGCTTTCGATGGGATCGATAAAATGGAAGCAGCTGTTTCTGATTCGAAAGCTTTTTTGAAATGGCTAAATAAAACTTTTTTAAAGAAATCTTCGATAATGTAAAGTTTAGCGACAAATTTTAAGTTTATGTGCGTTGAACAATCAAAAATTTTAAGCAATTGAAAAAGTTTTGGCAAAACTTTTGCGATTTTAATAAAAAAGAATTTTTATTTTTATTTATTTATTTTTTGATCATATCGATTGCCTTTGATTCGTGGCTGCTTACTAACGATAAACATTTTAGTCTTAATTGTTGTCTAGTCTTGAATAATCTCTAATTATCTTGTCTCAAAAAAAGATTTAAAAAACTTGAAGCATTTTTCGTTGAAGATGTTACAAATTTTAGGTTACATTTATTCTAAAAGTTTTCTCCAGAGAAGTAAAGAAAGAGAAAAAAACAAACTGGAGGAAAAAACACAAATAATTAGATGTTAATGCAATTTTAGACAGAAGACCTACTTTCAGAAAATTTTGTTTGTTTTGTTTTGCTCACACACTTCTAAGTTTTCCATTTTGAATTTTTTTATCTTCTACTCGAAATGCGAAGTAAATTTCGTTCTCAACTTATCTACAGATGGTATTAATAATGTTCAAATTTCGTGTAGGCGTAAAAGCTTTTCAATATTGAACAGCTTCTAAATGTTTCGAGATAATTTATGTTAAATAATGCGGCTTTATATGGATAAGGTAGCAAAACATTTTGAATGGAGCTTTACATTCGTTTCCAAAAATCTTTCAGTTTAGTAATTTGCCGTAGAACGTGTTTTGAATGAAGCGAAAGAGTTTTGAAAATGAATATAAACCAACCTGCAAATGGTCATTTCATAATAATTTTCATATTAATTTCTAAATGCAAAAGTTTGATTCAAACAGTAACAACACAATATTTCTGCTCGTAATATTTCAAGCCACTAAAAGTGTCTCATTTTGTTTTATTGTCCAACACAATTCTTATTTGTATTAAAGCACGAGCTACAATTCTCGAGCAATTGTGCTCTAGCATCATAAATAAAGCTAAAGATCCGATCGTTTTCATAATACTTCGTTTTAAACAGTTTATTTACTTCTTATCTAATGTTTGAAGTTTAAATTATTCAAATATATTCAAGCATTATAGAGAATAAGCTCTTGATATATTGCGTTCAAGTAACGGAGCATAAAAGAGAATTTATCATAAGACAGCAATAAGAACTCTCTGTTTCGTTTAAAATAAATTTTACGTTTTTTTTTCACGGCTGACTGCTACGATCGCCTAGATTTCGTTTCGTATTGACTAGAATCTAGATAATTAAGGAAGTGCATTCAAAAAAATTAACATAAATTACTTACTTCGCAATGCTTAATGTGTTTTGACTCAAGAATAATTTAAATTCGACCGTTCATAGTTTATTCGGATGTAAAATAATCACTGCGTATAGCGAGAAACGAAATGCGATACTTTCTATAATTATTGAAAAATTTGTTATTTCAATTCATAACAAATAAAATTTCATTTCTCTGCTTCATTATTTTTACCAAACCAATTAAAATCTTCCAGCGATAATGAGCGCGAAGCTACTGTTTACAAGCGAAGCAGAAGCGAAAAAGTCGATTAATTTTTTAAATAATCAGCGTAGAAAGAAGACGATAAAGCTGCTTATGTGTAGCTAACATGAAAATCTAAACTGCGTTTATGGCATTGCTCGAAATTTTGCCTACGAATGATTTTTCAAGCTTTGTAAGGATAATGTGTTTTGGACGGATTTACAATCTGATTCCGAAAGAATAAAAAAGCGAGCCGTTAAATTGAAAAAAAAGGCAAAATGGATCTCTTCGTGAGTTTAGGCGACTTACAACGACTCAATAAAGCAAATATTGGTGATCGCTATTTGTTTTTCTACTCACCTTCAACACTGGACCTAAAAAAATCGATACGCGACAACAAAAGTTTTCGAAATTCTTGAAAAAAATAATCAATGCGTTGCCATCTCTTTGAATTCAGTTACGCTCTGTACCTTTTCATATTGATCTAAGCTATGTGTGGCTTAGAAAATATCGCAAAAACAGAGTTTCCATTTTGAACGAAATAAAGTTCTCGCGCTGCGTATGGCATACTGATTAAAATTGAGAAAGTTTACTTTGTCGAGAGTAATACATAAGTTTAGAGCTCAAAAAGCTCGATAGTGTGAAAGAAAGATCGAGAAGAATTTTGAAAAGAAATTAATTTCTAAGGCTCGCTGACTGAAAAATAAACATTAAAGTTATTAAATTTTTTTCTAAGCATCTTTTACACGTAAACACGCTTTTGTTCATCAAACTGCTTTATTTAAAAGTCGCTAGAAGCGATCTTTTCTGGCCTCCATTTATTCTTTTTATTATGAAACATGATTAAATGTAATTTGAAGCTCGAGCTGTGAAGAGATAATCTCCACTAGAATTGCAATTAAAATGTGATCGTTTCAAACAATTCTTTGTTTTATTTAGAACGGTTAAAAAAATCGTGAGATCAACTTTAACATTCAATTTTTAAATTTTGTTTATGTTCATGAACCTCATTAAACATTTCTTTATTGTTTAACATTGAAATGAGCTTTGGCTACAAACTTATTTCACTGATTGCTTATTTGTTAAAATGAGAATATTAAACAAGTTTTTTAAAATACTGATTTTCAAGCAATGCACAGTTTAACACATTTGACTTGATTTTGTCACCACAGCTTAATTGTTGAACCTTTTGTTGAGAAGATTTGCGGATAAGTTCTTATTTTATGAAAAAAAATTCAATCATAAACTTGATATTTATGTGTATTGTTAGAACGCTTATTTATGATAAAATTTTTATTTTATAGTTCTTGCCAGAATGTTTTTTGATTTTATCCATTTAAAAACGCCATATTTAATCTAAAATTTTCGCAAAACATTTGACAGAAGCTGTAGAATGAATATTTATTCTTTGCCATTTAAAGTTTGGTGTGTGCCTCTTCTAGCGCAACATAGTTTATGGTTTAGTGCTCTGTGATTGTCGATTTGTTTCTTTGACCTAAAGCAGAAATTTCTTAACAGAGACATGCTTATTATCGAAGAAATAACTTTCTAATTCATAAGCCTTTCAATGACAATTTTATAAAATGAATCGTTTGGGAAATAGAAAATTTTTCATTCTTTATTGTTTCTCTTTCAACTAAAATTTAACAATTTTTTTGTCTGTTTTTCACAAAAAATTTTTTTCAATCTAATTTATGCATAACATTTTAATAGTTAGAAGCGCTTTCAGTAAGTCATCGAATTTCAGCTGACTTCATGATTTCAATTTGCATAAAAAGTGCTCATAAAACAGAGTCGAATTTCAGTTTTTCATTGAATTATATGCTTGAAAAACATTATTTTCTACTTTAAATGTTTCTTTGAAGATAATAAAAGTACTTCTTATTTCCCATTTTGCACCACAAACTTCTTTGTAAAACAATTTTATTTTTTACTACTGCTGAGATTTATTTAAATGCTGCTGCCATCAATTCGAATGATGCGATGTAATTTGTTGTGCAGTCATATTTTGGTTCAGAAATAATTTTGCTTCATATAATAAATGATAAAACACATTGAAGTTTACAATTTAAACTCGTTCAATAAAAAATTGCTTCTCTTTGTGAGTTTTTTGCTTTTTTAATTCCTCGAAAATCGATTTCAAAAAGTTAAAAAGTAAAATTTAATTTTTATATTTCGTTTGAACTGAAAAAGTGATAAAAATTTTTCGTCAAATAGAATTTTATTAAACTCAGTCTTGAAATGAACCCAGACATCAATGCGATGAAGAGCAAAGTTTGAAGCAGAATGTTTTATAAATTTTTTTTGGCATTAACTCCGTTTAGAAGATCAAACATACATAGAGAAAAAAATCGAGAATCAGTTTAATACACTTTGAAGTAATTTTTTTTTACATGTTTCTTAAAAAAGCAATTCACAAAATTCAATTTCGATCAAAGTAGAAGAAAGAAAAAAGTCCGAAAACTCAATGCAATATTGTCGCTTTTGAAAGAGAGCGTTTTGCTATATTAAAATTTTTCAAGCGACTGTGAATAACTGCAAAACGCCGTTTCGTGAAGTATTGATCTCTTCATCACAAAAAAATTAAACTGTTCACAATGTAGAAATGCATAAAGTAGAACTGATGATGCTTGTTGCATCGTAACGAGTTTCCTGTGAAATGAAACGTTTCGAAATATTAATAATTCGAAATTAAAAAATAAAAATTTTTTCATTGCAAAAAACGAAAGCAGAAAACTAGGCTAACGAAGAATTCAATCCGATTCATTCGGAAATTTTGAATAGGTTCGAATACTTTGCGCTCAAATTCGCTATCCGAGCAACGCCATGATTTCAGCGATATTGAAATTTATCGAAAGCAATGAGTTTTCAAAACACACTACTGGCAATTTTAGAGTAATTTTTGCACAAAAGACGAGTAAAAATGAAGAGACTTGAATCACTCGACTGATGAACAAGCGAAAAAAGCGATCTATTTACTCTTTTAGCTGTTCAAATCATAAAAACGAATATTGATTAAGTGAGTTTTGTCGTCGCACTAAAGTGAAAGTCATCGCTTTTGTTGTTAACAACTCGTTATCATTATCGAAAAAGTGAAAGTTCAGCAGTCGAGATCGAAAGTGAAGAGATCTTTTCAACGCGAAAAAGCTAAATGTAATTGAGATTTAATGAAGCGATCGGAAACGTACAAAAAATAGTAAACGACACGAAATACTTTTCGTTTTGAGTGCATCCTTTTCTCTCTTCGATGCATAGTATATAAAAACAATAAACAGTTTTGCGAATAAAATCATTTCACTTCGCGAGTGCTATCGATCATGTGCGCGAAAATA
The DNA here is from genome assembly GCA_003675995.1 of Dinothrombium tinctorium. NCBI lineage: Eukaryota > Metazoa > Arthropoda > Arachnida > Trombidiformes > Trombidiidae > Dinothrombium > Dinothrombium tinctorium. Next base: position 23,900 of record NCKU01000876.1, on the reverse strand, counting down.
ATTTTGGTTCTACTCATCGCTTTTGTAGGTAGGTTTGAAAACATTTAATAAAATGTATTAGCAATTGTTTCAATTTGTGTCACGCAAAATTAGGTTTGATCGCAGCCGACCGATGCTTTCACTGCGAAAACGATTGCATCGATTTCTCTTTTAGATGTGACGGAAAGGACGATTGTTATCACGGCGAAGACGAATATGATTGCGAATACGTTTGTCCATTTCAAACGCATCACAGATGCAGCGACACAGGCCTGTGCATGGATAACTATCATCTCTGCGATGGCTATCGAGATTGTAAGAACGGTGAAGATGAAAGCGGCTTTTTCTGCGGACCTCGGCGAAGAAGGAATCCATTTATTGATCTCGTTCGACGAATAATTAGTTAATTGAGAGATAAAGTATATCGTCGATTAAATGATTTTTTTTAAAGATGATTAAAAGATTTACTCTGTTTGAATCTTGGTTTAAAAGTGAATGTAAAATGAAACAACGCAAATGAATTTTTTTCAGTCGAGAATTGAATAAATGCAAAGAATGTTTTGACTTTCACTTGAGAGAGTGAAATAAGCCTTACATTTGTGTTCTTTACCATGAAATATAGTAAGCGATTTGTTTCTATTACAATTGCTTTAAGTACATTGCGCTTATCATTTATTCATAAAGCAAAAACTCGGTGACATATTTGGGAAATTCTTTCGGACAATTTTCGTGTTAATTGTGTGATTTCCCAAAAAAGCCGTGTAAAAGTGTTATTGGTGTGCGACAAATCAAAATGCACAGCATCCTATATGAGCAGCTTTTTTACTGCAGCGGGGTATTTGCTTGAGAGAAAAGTGAAATTTTTTCCATCATCACTTCATCCAGAAACCGAATAAAAGTTATTACTTCATATCTTTAGGAAAAAAGCGATTTTTTTCTTAACGACGCTAGTTTTATCTTAACGAAAAGGCGTCGAGCAAACAGAAAATTCTGATTGAGTCGTCTCTTCGAAGTAAACTTGAAAATCAATAAAATTGAAAACAAAAACCTTCATTAAGTTGTATGCACAATCCGCATCATTCTCCTACATTTCACTTGTGCGATTAAGTTATGGAGGGCGACTAAAACCAAATGCTAGAAGATCCCAAATGATCAGAGTGAACTTTGATTGATCTAGATCACATTCGAGAATCTCGTTAAAATTAGTTATTGAAGTTCCTGTTTGTTTATACTAAATTAAATGAAATTTGTCATTTAAGGGAAGCAGTGACTGTAATTGCGATCTAAAATCGTGTTCTACCTCATACGATCGAATTAAGTGAAACGCTTAATTATGACTGTAAAGCAAATACCAAACTAATTTACGTCGCAACAGAAGTACAATATTCGAACCATTTCCAACTTTTTCATAATGAATACTGATGCCAATCACATCGAATTTTTTGCTCTCTCATTTGAGCATCGCGAAATGTGAAAGTTTTTAACATCACAAAATTTCTGATGTGATTTGATGTGATCATAAATGTTAAACATTTGCTAAATATTTTTGCAAATATTTGAAACTTTAAAAAAGCAAACGCAATATTTGGCTTTAAAAAAGCTCATTGATCAAAAATGAAAGCAGAAATAAAAGAAAAAATCAGTAAAATGAATCAAATGCAATTTTTAAATCGGTTTAGGTGGAATTATTTTTGTTTTGTTTCTAAAATTACACTCAGCATCAAATTAAATCGCAATTCGAAGGCATTTCGCAATAATTGGCTTCTTTGATTATTTTTTATTACATTTTACTGCGCTTAAGTGTTGCGGACACTCGCTTTAGTGTTGCGGACACTATATTTGAGCGCGAAACGGAATCGGAAATAATTACGCTTCGGTATTCCTCTTTTCCCGCTTCTTTAATTTTCACGATCGTAAAAATGCAGCTTCCCTTTTCATCGAATTGTTTATACGCAACAATAGCGCGATTTTTCTGACGCTGAGTGTATATTATTATATACAGTTTCGGAAAAAATTTCTGTGCCTCATCGAACACTTAATATCTTCTCGCTTAGAAACGTGTCACTTTTAATCTGAGTTCGCGACAAAAGCTTTTAAAAGTAAAAATTTCAGTGCTATTATCAATTTTGTTTGAATAAACAAATTTCGAACGATTCGAATGAAAGTGAAAAGTGTTTTGTTGAGTGCAAACAATTTTAATTGTTTTTCAATTGTGAAGATTTCATTAGAAGTGAGTTAAGATGCTTTTGTGTTAATTAGAACAGAAAGATGTTAAAAAGTGTTTAATGAGAAAATCATTTTTTTAAAAACGCCGAAAGCGAAAGCTAAGTGACAAATGGCGACTTAAGCATTATTCTGGCTTTGAGTGTTGGCATATGGAGTGAGTGGGAAACTATTTCTTTGAGATTCAGCATATTGGTTGCATGCTGCTCGTACGATCATCGGTAAGTTGGACACCACAGTTTTTCACGCTTTCTTATCACAATTCAAAGCAATTGCAAACATTTAAATGGGAAAGCAAAGCGAAATGCTGATTTTGTAAATAAAAAATTCACAATTTACTCGCTTTCACTTTACATCATTTCATCACTTTCTCAAACTTAACAAATGCGCAACTAACGTGTAAAAATAAGAGATGATTCTAGTGTGATTTATTGTGCTTTATGAAAAATAATTCACAAGTTGTCGTTGTTAAACGAGATTTTTGTGCATTCATCAAGCCTTTTCGTTTAAACTCACAGCATTTTTAATGCCATCGATGGTAAGATGAGACATTAATTATCGGTGGCATTTGTCGTTATTAATGGCTTTTCTTTATTAAATAAAGTTTTACTTAAATTAAGAAACGCCCGCTTATCATCTCTTCATCAATTTTATGTTATTTTTCTAAATTTTTAAAAATCTCTTATTAGCTCCAGGCAAAGCTTATCAACAAAATTTTTTAACTCGAATTGTACTTCGCATTGAGTGTAATAACTTGCGAAATTTTTAATTTGAATCGAGCTTTGTTAGTATGTTTGGTTTACCCTGTCAATCTTCAAAGAAGCAATTTCAAAACAAAAAGTTTAGTTAGTTCACAGCAAAATGAGAAAGCCAAAGCTGGATTTGAATCAAAATGCTTTAGGTTGTAAACGCTGCTCGATACCGCCATTCTATGGAGCTTTCGCTTATTTGTTTTCAACAAGCTTAACATTTATATTTAATTTCTTATTTTTGACGTGAAATATCTCGCGAACGCTGGCGAGAATGCCGCTTTGAATCATATCAATACGCATCGCTTTGTGTATAGAATGTGTGTGTAAAATTTAGTAATACGAGAAAGCAAAAAGAAGCTAATTTCATGCGCAAATAGAGCGAATAATTCGCTTTATAATAGAATATTTAACTACATTGTGTATTTGCTTTTCTCTTATTTTCGATGCTTCTAGTTTCTTAATTGATCGTAAATGAATTTGTGTTTTATTTGAAACACACTCAATAAATAATTGTTAACTGTTTGCATATGATAAATAATTTTTCATATGATAAATTTCGTAAGCTCATATTCTTAGCACTAAAATGAGTTTTTTTAAGCAAGAAACTAAAGAATTGCAAAATAATGTGCACTTACATAAAAATTTTTATATTTCGAAGATTTTTTTTAGTAAATTTGATGAACTTTGAAAAATTCAAAAAGTTTTTTAGATTCATCCACATTCAAACACATCACTAGTAGCTATTTGATTGAAAGAAATAAGCGTTAAAGCATAAACATTGTCAATTATTGCTTTGCTATTAGCTTACATTCAATTTAACGAAAGATTAACTCGATTTGCATTTTCGCATTAAAATTGATTGCAAAAAGAATGAAAGCGCGTAAATGAATATTTTCTGCGCTCTCAAAACTGAAAATCACAAAATTCTAATAAAGCAGATTAATGAGAACAGAGTAAAAGCGATGACTATTTTGACATTCGCTTGACACAGGCGAAAGGGCGTGAAACGCGGAATGTCATTTATGCTCTAATGAAATGCGGTTAACAAATTTTTTTTCTGCTATTGAATGATCGCTTTTTATTACATTGCGTTTATCATTTATTCATAAAGCAAAAAATCGGTGACATATTTGTGAAATTCTTTCGGAAAAGTTTGGTGCAAATTGTGCGATGCTTGCGGAAAACGTTGCAAACGCGAATCGGCTAAATGTTTGTGCAAGAATTGCGCGTGTTCGATCGAAACCATCGGATCTTTGTCGCCGTGCATAATCAAACAAGGACAGTGAATCTTGTCTACCACACTATCAGCGATAATAATGTGATTCTGGTTTCCAATTCCATTACGAAAGCAATCGTCGACTAATTTATTCCAGAGAACTTCTAACTCGTCGCCGTACACATCGGTGAATCTCTTCTTCACAGCCGGGTCCCAAAAAGTCATGTTTTTAGTAGCTGCAAAAGCGCGATTTGTGTGAGGCAAACCGAACGGCACAACTCCCCAGATAACCAGCTTATCGACTACAGCAGGATATTTGCTCGCCAGAAAAACGGCCGTTTTCCCTCCATCGCTCCATCCGAGAACCGAGTAAAAGTTGTGACCAAGTGTCTTTCAAAAAACAATTATTTTAGTATTTAGCTTAGCGAAAATGAATCGAGCAAAGAGAGAAAATTCTGATTGAGTCGTCTCTTCGAAGTAAATATGAAAATCAATGAAATCGAAAACAAAAAACCTTCATTAAGTTGTATGCATAATCCGCATCGTTTTCGTACACATCTCTTGTATAATTACGTTGCGGAGGGCGACTAAAGCCGTATCCAGGGGGATCCCAAGCGATCAGAGTGAACTTTGATTGATCGAGGCCTCCTTCGAGAATCTCGTTAAAATCAGTTCTCGATGTTCCTGTTCATATGAGATTGACATTCGTTATTTACGGAAAAAAAATTCGAACTAAAAAAAAGTTATGCAAACTCGTACGATCTAATTAAGTGCAACGCTGAATTATGACAAGCGTAATGTTCAAATATACATAAGCAATGAATCAAACATATTTTTCTGCATTGAATGTGGCTTCTAACCTTTTCACGCGAACGTGAGTTACATTTTGTTCTTGATGCTAAACATAATAACTTACCTAAAGCTCCTGGCAATAGAAGCACGATATTCGGGCCGTTTCCGACTTTTTCATAATGAATATTGATACCATTCACTTCAACCTTTTCACCTCTCATCTGTGCCATTGCTTGCTGGAAAGTTTTTCCTCGAAATTTTCCGCGAATGATGTGTTCTATTAGCTGAGTGTTCACTGGTAGTATTTAAAGTCACGTAAGACAGCAGAAGTGCTCCTCGTTTAGCAGTAAAACAGGTCTAACGACAAAATTAAAATTGGTGAAATCAATGAAATGCTTGAAGCAATTTTTAAGTCGCTTTCCTTCAACTTCCACACTTTTTTAAATAATAAAAAAACGAGCTGATTGTCATTGTTTGCAAACACAATGAGCACTTTTTCCGCGTTTTTATTATACATTTGCTACTAATCGACTTTACAGAGCTAGAAAATATGTCAACTTCAAGGGCAAGAATGGCTTTGTTTTCCTTGCATTCCCCTCGAATTCGGCAGAAGATTGGTAATTTGAAGAATTGTTTTTTCTTACTTTGCACTTTGCATATTATTTCGCATCATTTGCTAGATGAAGCGAAACAAACAAAAATTAAGTGATCCAGCGTGATTTAGCTTTAAATGAGGTGTTTCGAATTCTATGTAATTTCAAAGATATTTTTAAATTGCAAAATAGCTCGTAATTGAATCAAATGAAATGTTTGAGAAAAAAAGCAACTCGATGTAGGTAAATAATAAGAAATTCAATTTTAAAAACTATTGAAAATAAAACAAAGCGCAAACTTCGATGTTTGCACACTCGTTGCTTGTTTGTGAAGTAGCTCAAAGTGTGAAATAGTTTAGTTTGAAAAGTTCATTAAAAAAAAGAGTGAAAGAATGTGAAAATGAAGCGAATAATAATTTAATTCAAGGCAGTTCATAGTTACAAGAACTTTTATATAAATAAATTATCGCGATTCGAGGTAAATGTTTGAAGAAGGAATTTTTCAGAAATGTCAACAAATATCCTCTTAAGCTCCAGAAAAGCATTCAATTTTGAAACTCGCTAAAAAATTGATCGAGTAAAACTTTTTTCATTTTACGTTATTTGAGTTTTCTATTAATTTAACTTAAAATTTCGAAGAACATATGAGTGTATAAGATTGCAAGTGTTTTGTTAACGATAGCAAATTCAAACAAAAACGCGTGCGTTTTCAAATTTTCACAAATGCTTAGAGTCGCATGCAATTAAAACAGTTTTTAATCATCTAAGTATTCAATATCCAGTGCGTTTTAAAGCGAAACAAAATTTTTTAGAGCGGAATTCGAGCTTTATTTCGGAAATCAATAGAATTACTCGAAGAACTGTTTCTAAGAAACGCGAAAATCATTAAAATGCAATAAACCTTAACATTTAGGGTGAAATTCCGCGCAATGCAAATATGTGCTGACAGCAAGTAATTAGACATTATTGTTAATAAAAATTTTTACTTTTTAAAGGCTGTAAAAATGAACGAAAAACTTTTAAAATCAATGCAAATGTAAAAAATGACTTTTCTAAAAAATTTTAAAAAGATTTTCTAAAAATTGGAGAAAATCGCGAGATACTGCAATAGTTCGTTTAATCTCCGGTCAATGGTATTTCAACCGTGAAAACAGATATAAAACGCAAAAAGTTACTTTAAAACAAGAAATGAATCAATACGCAAGCTAACATTCGATTTTGGCTATTTTCGCCAGCATTGCGGAAATCGGCAAGCAACATCATCCTTCGCCGCATCGTTTTCAAAATGCTAGTGAAGTTTAGGAGGCCGAGGTAACAAAAAAGGATTTATCGGTTTGTTTATATCGAAGGATGAAGCAACCGAAATCTTTTTTTACCCAAAATTCTCGGATTACGCTGTCCGCGCTTTTCAAACAAAATGTGTGAATTTAGTTTGACAAAGGCCCGGGTAAGCGAGAGAATAAGTTACTTAATTCCATTATGGCTTAGGATGCCATAGAAACTGATTTTAACTGATTCTTTTCACATCTGCGACGGAACAAGAGAAAAAACACGTCTTATAACAATAAACTATCTCTTCACCTAAATGACATGAAATTGCTCAGATTTTATCAAATTTTATGATAGTAGAAGCTGTCTCGATGTAAAAAAATTGATAAAAAGAATTGAGTTATCACCGCAAAAGCCGAATTTGATACCTCTGAACTTGTTTCTTATGAGATTTTTTAGAAGCTCATTATCTCGATGGCTTTAAGCGTATTACAGATTTGAAAGCAGCTATTTCTCGAAAAACTTAGAATTTTAATTAGAAACTCTGAAAAAAGTTTACAAACGATATTTGAATTTGGATTTTATACCTGATTTCGCAAAAATGTGTTTTTCTCAAAAACTGAGCAAAACTTGACACGTTGAATCGTTTTGCATAAAGTTTTTCTAAAATTTTTGTGAATAGTAATCAGAAAGAGCAATTTCTTAAAAATTGCTATTAAATGATTTTTTAGTTTACAAAATTGAAGTTTTAACTTGAACACGCTTAAGAGAATACATTTGAACGCTTTTATTACGCAAGCGTTTATCCAACATTTCAAATACATACAGAAATCATACATTCAAATATGTACATAGTCAGAAATACCTTTTGTAGTAAAGTATTCAATTTCTTATAGCGAGAAAGTTGCAGTTACAATCAATTTCTAAAAGCCTTTAGAAAATCTTTAATCGAAATGTATTGAGTATGAGAAACACAAAACAAAATATTAATAAAATATTCTGAGAAGAAAGTTTCAATTTCCAAAATTCACTGTCACATTATATAAATAATCTGATTTTAAAAACAACGAAGTATTCAGTTTTTGCGATTTTAGATCAGCTTGAATATCACTTCATAAGCCGCTAAGATAATGTTTCTCTATAGAAATTAATATCAATTAATTAAAGGAATTAAGCTCTTATGAAATTTTTCTTTTTCAAAAACGCATTTTTCACTCATAAAAAACATTTCTTCGTTTCAATTTTGAACTGCAAAATTAAAAACAAATTAAACAGCTTCAATTAGGAAGTGCTATTTGAGTTGTTTGCGTAGAAGGAGCGATCATTGTTAAGTCTAAGGGCGTTCGTAAATTGATTAGATTAGTTGAGTGAATCTTTATCATGTTGTCATTTAGCTTCATCCGGGTTATTCGTGGTTCGATTACAAATACCGAGTAAGAATTTTCAGACCCATGGACGTTACTAGTGCTTTTATCAACATGATTAGAAGATACTCAATAAGAAGATAAGTAGATGCATCATTTTTTATTCAAGCTTCTCAGCTATTGCGAGAGATTTTTTTCATAAAAAGCATTCATAGAGAATGTTTATCTTACTAAATAGCTCTATTCATAGTGTATATAAAGCATTCATGTTAAAGAGATATTTGAATACAGTAGAGCGTACTGTTGAAGAAAATTATTAAAAGTTTTATGCGCCATTTCTCTAATCTGCAATTTAATTCTCATTACTATCTAGTTGTTAGAACGAACGAATACAGACATTTAACTAGATGGTTAGATAGATGCACAATCTGGTCACATTATTATGCTAATATTTCCCATTTAAAACTTGAATTTTCAACGGATAAGATAACAAATTAATGTGGCCACGAGTGTTGCACTTTTTCGTTAAGAGATGGCGAAAGATTCCAAGCTTGTGAAAAAGTTTAAAAAAATTTAAAAATTGATTCTTTCTGTGTACTATTGCGGACAGAAAAAATTTGTGAAGTATTTTTTACTCAAGTGAAACTTTTTTCTATTCACAGTAGTACATTCTGCTCATTTTAAAATAAATGAAAATAGTTTTAAAGCAATGTTAAAATCGTTTGTTTTTAAATGAAGTGTAAAGTGATGAGCGTACGTACATACATTAGTCTGCAAAAATTGTTCACTTCATTGCTTTGCGGAAAAGTGTGTTTTAAGTGAAAGTTTTTTTTCTGAACATCAATGCACATCATTTTGAGCAGATCGATGCTTAAAGGTTACTGTGATCAAACCTCGAGCAAGTTTATTATTTTATTTTGCGAATTTATTTAATTCACGATGCTTATTTTGTGACGCAGAATGAGCGCAGCGTCTAAATAAATAAAAACTTTTATTAGCTGGTGGCAATTTGTTTCATTTACCAAAAATAAGTGAAAGAATTTGCAACAAACAGATAAACACATTAGTAAGCTTCAATCGATAAACCAATGAAAATTGAAATAAAATACGAACTACACATAAATTAAGCTTAAATTTTTAAATATTCATCATAGAGATAAGAATTTTTGCAATTCTAATGCTAAATACTATCGCAGTTTCACAATAATTTTACAAGTTACGCAGTTTAAGTGCAGATATCAGTTTTGCGAATTTTTTTGTATTCTAATTCATAAAAAGATGATAAATATTTGTTTCTATGCATTCTTTCGCTTAAAGTGTTAAAGTATGAAAAATGACGAAAGCTCTTTCGAGAGTTAAAAGCGATCGAATGCGCTAAGCTCACTTTTGGAAGCGCTTGATAAATGTCATCGCGCTTCTCGTTCGTGCATCGTTCGATTTATTCGCTTTATTTTGCGAATATTTGTTTTTTTGAACCGGCAAAAAGTATAAATTACGCACTTCCAGCTCAACGAAGCGCTGCCGAATAAATCATTCGTTTTCTGAAATTTAATTATCTAGTTAAATGAATAAAAAAATAGAATTTCTCGCGATCATTCGTGCGTTTAGAAAAGCAGATAAACGAAGCATTTAATCTCATTAAAACGCTTTTTGAAATTCAATGAGCTTTAGTGACAGATTCGCGCAAAAATAACTTAAAGCGAAAAAAGTTAAAAGTATATTCTCTAACTCTTAATCTTTTGTATGTTCTCTTACTCTTAATACTTAAAGTGATATGATTTGAAAATAGCAAAATTGAATTGTTGCATCGACTTATGGCGTCAATAGAATCGAAGAAAGTAACAAAAATTTGTGATCACTTAACTAACTCATTCATCTCGATAAAATTCGAATAGCAAAATAAATAGCGTTCAGCAAACTACTTGCACTGCTACAAAGTATGCTTATAAATATTTAAATCAAATCGAATCGCTTCAACTAGATCGGTCAAAAAATTAAAAATTAAACGAAAGCATCAGCGGCATTAAAATTTGTGAAAGTTTTGTTCAATTTGAAAACAAAAGATGGCGCATATCATTACAAACTTTGTTGAAAAGTTTTTGCAGCGAAATCATTTTCCAGACCTATCAAAGACATGTATTCTATGTTTTACGCGAATGATTGGTTCATTGACAGCCATCTAATTAAAGGCTATTGCATAATTTCTAGTTTCATCGCATGCGATGCTGTTTCTGCGATGCATCTGTTCGATGCGTGAGTCTAATGAATTACTCTTTCATTACTCAAATTACATTTTGATAAAAACTGAGGCTTAAATTAACCAAATCAGCAGAACTGAGCGCTTGAATTAACGAAATGCAAGCGATGAACTCATCAAAGTTATTCATCGAAAATGAAATGTGTGCGAGAGAAAGCAAAAAAGCGAAAGATAAACGAAGTTTGAGCGCAGTTAATTTTGAAAAGAACGAGTTAACTAAGCGTTAAACTTTTGAGATTTTTGATTTTTACGATCAAACAGTTCATCGCGAAGTCAGAAAAACAAACTTCGTGCTTCTTGAAGCCGAAGTAATAGGCAGTAATGAACTCGCAGATGAAGCAAACGACGGATGAACAATTGAATTCGAGCACAATGCAAACACATTTTTGAGCGATCGCGTTTGGCTTAGGCTAGAAGCGGGCGATCACTCGCCATTCAACGCGGTGTCACTCAAAGCTGTTCTTCGTAAAACGCTAGTTTCTATGGAAATTGCGAGTGACTTGAGTTATTCGAGGCGCTGATCAAATACTATCAGTAATGATTCATTCCTCCATTACAATTGCATTTATGAGCGCATTATTCGTGTACTAGCGAAAGCGAAGTTGAATCGAAATTCTCATGCGGAAGAGATTCCCGGAGACAGCGAGTGGATGCACTTTTCGCGTTCAGCATCAATTCTATTGTCGCACCAATAAATTGGGAGCAATTTCTTCTATCTTTTCGCTATTTTGGTAAACAGATTTAGCGCTCGCAGCTCTCAGAAAGCACATCATTTGCCGAGATTAGCGCAGAAAAAAAAATCGGGGGACACAAAAAGGAATTATCGCGAAAAAAGTTTGTTCATGAGAAGGAAGCTTCTGTACTCAAAATGTTAGACACCAAATGTCGAAAATTGAGAAAAGATTACAAGCGACTAAGTGTATTTACCTACTACCTACTTTAAAATCTGTGTGTGCGTTTTTATCTTTTGTAAACACTTGTTAACGAGAAGCAAGAAACAACAAACGTTTCATCAATTTGCTTGACATTTTCGCCTGCAACAGAAGTTAGCGATCGAAAAAAAAAGTATAAACAAACCTTGCGTCCAGAAACTAATTTTAAAAATGCGGCGAATGTTACTTTAGAGGAGCGAAACGAAAAAATATTTCGCTGAAATTGATTACGACACAAATTGCGTAGCAAATAATGGCCAGCGATCAATCAACTTCAAAACTCTCGTATTTCACTTTCAACTATTTTCAATTAAACCGTTAAACTTATTTATTCAGACTTTCGTTTTTTTATATTGTTCTTTGGAAGTGACTGATAAACGTTCGCTGTGTACTTTGCTCCTGTGAAGAGGAGAAAAAATTTTTCGCAATCTAAAACCGTAGTGATAGTTGTTATTGTTCACTGAAATACGAGAGTACGAAATGTCTGCTCTACACTTTTTCGTTTGTTGTTAACCAAAATTTGGCCAAACATTTCACTCGAGAATTCAACTCAACGACTGAAGTGTTCTTTGTTCGCGCAAAATAAAATGAAAAATGATTGCGAACATTATTAACTTTGATTTAGATATTTATAATCCCAAGCGGCGAAATCGAGGCGAGGCCGATGCAGTGAATTTGTCGCTGGCAGCAGAATTTGACAAATGTCCGCAAAATTCCATGAAGCGTTTCAGCTGCTTTCAAGTGCTCGAGTTTTTCTCTCGTCGAGAATTCCCAAATTGAGAATCAGTGCGATCGCGACAAGCGAACGCAAAGAATTCATCATTTCAAATGCAGATTCGAGTGAAGGGTGAAAAGTAACTTTACGCAGATCGAATGCAAAATACGGGCGCGTGTTTTGCTTCTTTTCGTTTCACGCACAAAAGCTTCGCGCCATTTATCGCTTGAATCGCTGTAGCTGGTCACTTTCAAAACAAATTCACTCTTTTAGCAGTTTACGTTTGCATTGTAGACACAATAAATGAACCATTGATTGCTGACCGCTGGCACAGCACCTTTTCAGCGTTCTCACTGAAGCAAACTGTTTAAGTAAAGCGTTTGCTTGCTTTTCAAAACTCGACATACGGTCGCAAATTTTGAATAGAAAGCAAAACGAACGCTCGGTTTGGCATCTGAATTCGCGAAAATTGACCTTTTTTCAGGCAAAAAAAAATCAACCGCAGTTTTCAGAATGAATTCAATGGATGTAAAACTTGTTACATCAATTTTTAATGCGAGCGTTGTTTGCGCAATGCTAAGTTGTTTAATGTAGGCACTCAAAGCTGAGTACATAGAAATAATTGGCTTTTCGTTTCGAAGCATGTTAAACTTTTTTTTCGTTCAGAAGTAAAAGTTTTGCCATTTCTTCAAACTGCAAACGCAGCTTTGAAGACATGGCGAACGAACAAAGCAATGAGTAAATAACGCATTTGAAAACTAACTCATTCCGCAGTAAATGACGTTCATTTTGCTTTGTGCGCGAAAAAAAATGAATTCAAAAAATAAAGAAAATGTTCATTGCGATTCGCTAAGTAATTGAAGCTAAATGGAAGCGAATGAGTGTCGTTTTATTGCCGAGCGACAAAAAGATGCTCAACGCTGGAGATGCAGCAAGAAATGAGAGTTAAGAGTAATTCTCAGTTGATTAAACACAACACATATTTCAATTACTTTTTGATTGACATTCCGACAATTTAATTTCTGCTTTATTGAGCTTGAAATTTATAGCGAGCACCGCTCTCGTGTCTGATTGTTTGCAATTTTCTTTTCTCTATTGTCAAACTTTTCATCACCTTCGCTCGCAAGTGCTTCATGGAAGTAACGAGTAAGTGCATAACTGAGAGAGAGAGAGAGAGAGACAGAGAGAGCGGGCGCATTTCTTTGTTTCGTAGCAATTTCTCTAATGTTCATTTAAATTATGAGCAGTCAATAAATTTGCATCACTAAACACTACCATCGCTGACATAAACTAATAACCGAACTGCTCTATACAGCGTATTCGCTTCACTTGTCGACAGGAGGAAAGTAATTGAAAAGAGAATTGCGCGCTTTTAAATTTAATTTTCGCGAAGGATTTGTTGGCTTTGCCGAAATTGTGACAAAGAAACGAATGATTTCGTCGACATTTTCGCTAATGAAAGCGATAAGCTAGCGGAGCAGGCACTGAAGCAGATGCACGGATTCACATAAATGTTTTAATTGCATAAGATTTCGCGTTAATTATGAATGAACTTTATGTTTACTTTTGCTCAAGCCTTTGACTTTAATTTGCATAGCAATGAAATTAAAAAGAAAAGCAGCGAAACCCTTAAAAGTTGAAACTTAAAATTGCTTTTCTCTGCGCGTGCATTTCGAAGTAGCTGAGCGCACACGTAGATAAACGCAAAAAGCGCTCGAATCGAGCGAGAGATGAAATTGAAAGTTATAATATAGACGTAGAGTTTTAACCTCATTAGTGTCGTTACCGCCTGACAAAGCTGATTATAGTTTGCATTGCGTTGCACGCCTTGTTAGCGATGAAGAAAAATTGTATACTAGCTGCTCTGTCATGTGTATTTCTATGTACATCCATCCACTGACTTAGATTACCAGCGCATAGTGTCTGTCCTGCTTGCAGGTGCTTCGATCGTAATGAGGTTACATTTTATTTATTGACATATAAAAGATGAATGAGCGCTGCCTAAAAAAGCCCTTAAGCCCACTGGCAAATAGCGTTGCCTACTCGTTCTCTGCATCGCGTTATGTGCTTGCTGTGTGCGTTTTTCGGCTCTATGCACTCTCGCAATCGGCGTTACTTCTCCTAACGCGTAGAGCATAATCCGAGCTTTGCTGCGTTAAGTCCGCATTGAAATGAGAAACGAGGAAACAATAGTATTAGAAAGCAAAATAAGATCGCTTCTGTAAGAGAGAGCGAGCGAAATATTATCGGTAAACACGAGTTGATAGCAGAAAAACGCTTCGCCTGTCGAGAAGCGATGTATCTTCTTTTGTATATCTGAGTGTGAATAAAGTTTTTATTTCGTTTCACTTCTCAGAAGGCAGATGGTTTTAATCTCCCTATTTAAACCGAAAGTAATCGCTTAAATCCGTGCCAAACTCAAATCTTCATTTAATTGAGTTTTTGTTTCGTGCGTAAATACACAGCGAGAGCGCGACCGGTCGGCAGTCGTTTTGTATTCTAATATCGAGAAGCGATGCCTACGTAATAATATTGATGAACTCGCGTTCGAAATTTACATATGTTTCGGTTATCCTCTTCTTCCACTTCATTTTCAGCTGCACAAATTTTGGCGATCTCGCTGCTCGCGAAAAAAGAGAGCAGCGAACAAAGTAATGCGCTCGAAATAAACGATTGACACATTTATAACTCCCAAAGCGGTAATTGTAAATTGCGGCTCGCATCTATATGCTCGCACTAAGCTCTCAATCGGTGAAATCTATTGAGCTCACTGTTTCAAGATTTACAGTACTGCTAAACATATATTGGAAAAAGCTAGAGGAAGATGCAAATCGATTGCTTTTGTAAAAAGAATTTACCTATTCTCACATACTCACTAAAACTAAAAAATTTTTTACGAAGAACTGACCTATTTACATAAAATGAAAGTAATTTTATTACGCTTAATCCTTCGCATGTTCACAATTTGGCTGAATTCGCGCTTGTTTCAGCAAAATAAACGCAATCCGTTTATCAGTTTACGCGTTTGTGTTAATTAATGAAATACAATTAAAGCTTCTTGATTATCATGAAAGATGAAAGGAAGCGAAAATAAATTTAAAAACAGAAATTGCTCGAGAAAGAAGAAGATTGAGCGAGTTGAAATGCTTTCGAAATGTGTCCGAAAATAGAGTGAGCGAGAGCATTTTGGAGGCAAACGTTCGCATAAGACTAACTCGTTGTTAAGAAATTTTTTCACTGCTTTCGTTTGAAGAGTTAAGAAAAAACGGGCTAAACGCTGTTAAAATTTATTAGAGGCGCTTCCCTTTTTAGCTTTCAATTGTAAAACACTCATAAAGCACGTCGAAACTGAAGAAGTTCGAATTTTCATTATGAATTATTGCTCGCAATTCATCGCTCGTAAATCAATGTTTGTGCTGCCTTGCTCTCCGCGCGAAACAATTCGTAAAGAAACACACAATTCATGTTAAGTCGCAATCATAGTAGCGCAATTTTTTTATTACATTTGTTTCATTGCACTTCACTCATAGAGAGCACAAACATTAGAGTTGAGTGTAGTTGCGCGAAAAACGACCAAGATTAACTGCTGTTCAAACACAATTATTTACTCGTTTACGACAAAATGATATTAATCAGTAATTAATTCAGCTCTTAATTCTCTGCGCAACAATCACGCGAAATGTTTGCTTGCCATCAGGTAAAGCAGCTTCATTTGAATTTCAAATTTCGTAATTCAGAAAATGTGAATAATGCAAATAAAGTTTTCACATAAAATTGATTTTGAAACTGAAATCTTTTTACAAATGCGTGTGTAAATATCAAATTTAAATTTTTCTTTTGAACAACAAATGCACTCGACAGATTTCTTTGCTTCTTACTAATTTTTATGTAAATTGAAATTTTTGCCAACTTGTGTACACTGTCCTTCCGAATTAATATCAAGTGCAAATTTTTTATTCAAATTTTATTTCACTTTTGAAAAATTCTTTATGCTCGAAAGTCATTACTTTTGAACTCAAAATTTACACTGATTACAGTTTCTATGGCTAAAAGCACTCGAAAAAGAAGAAGAATTCTTAAACGAAATATCTTTCAAAAGTAGCAGAAAAAGTTATATAAACTTACACAGGTTGTAAAATGCAGTTGGAGTTTAGATGAGAAAGCGGAAACAGCGTTTTGCGAAATTGCGCTTGAATCTAAAATATTGCGATCAAAAGCAAATGAAGAGAACAAAATTAGAGGGCGAGCAAAAGCGAAATGTTTCAATTCACGCCAAACAACGTCAAACTCAATATTCAAATGACCACTAGAAAAGTGGGCGAATTTAATCTTGCGAACGAAAAAAGCTCTGAAACATTAAACGCGACCGTTTGCGCCCCAGCGAAAAAAAAAACGATAAACACAGACGACATAAAAAAAATATTCAGAGAAAAGCGGAACTTATTACAAATCAAACATGACCGTAATTTACTTTTGTTATTAAAATTTAGGACAAAATTTATGACATTTCAATATTGGACTCGAATTAGGTTTATGTGTGCTCAATGTGTTCGCGTGCAAAGAGCTCGCTAAGCGTTTGACTTAAAGCTGTGATCGAAGCGATGAGCGCAATATTATCAAAAAGGTCCAAAGGGGACTTCGCCGATTTTGATCACTGCGAATCCATTGAAAACGACTACAGGGCGCTATTTCCAGTGATTACTATGAGTCACTTTGCGCGCATACAGATTAATACAGAAACAATGTTGTCAAATTTCGCATAATTTATGTTTATGTACTCGGAAATTGTAGACAGCGTAATTTCGAGTGCACAACTGATCCCTTTGCCGACTTTTATAGTTCGACAATAATTTTCAAAAGAAGAAATTAAATTCGCGAGAAGCGAAAAGGCAAAACGACTGCTCGTAGTTGTCAAACATTGAGTATTTTAACCGTAGGGCGAACGAGCTCTGCTTTCGTTGCATTTAAATTGACTAATTTAAGCCAGCTTACGAAAATTGATTCAAAATACTTGGCTTTAGCCATTTTTATTAGTCATTCATTCATATCGCAAACCGAATTACAAAAGAAGATGTACAGCGATCATTGTTCGCTTTTTTAACGCGGAGCACAGTCTCGACTCGAAAGAAATTGCGAAGCAAAAAGAAAGAAACGCACTCCTCTGCTCTTTCGCTGCGTCGTTTGTTCGCATGAAGAGGGCCATTTTTGAAAGAAGCTTTCTATCGTTGCGAGCGATCACCGCTTTCGAAGCCTCTTCTCTCTGCTCAACGAGTTGACACTTTTCGTTTGACGTGAAGTGCTTTTATAGCGAAACCCTTTTTCGAGTAGCATTGATTTTGCCAATGCCTCTTCGAACAATAAAATTTTCAATTTGCCAAATTTGTTGAACAATAGATTCGCGGAAATTGCTTTTCGAGACACACGTAAAGCTTTGCTCGAATTTTGTGCTTTTTACGCTCGTCTCAAAATTAAATTTAAATGAATTGTAACACAATGTTCGGCTTCAAGCTTTCGATCGCTGCTATGCGTGAAATTATTAGCTTCATTTGCTAAATACGTGCTTTATTTACAGTGAAACGCGTAAAAATTTCTCAAAATGTTCAAAATAAAAAATGCGATGCGTTGAAATTTCGACTAATCGCACCTTTACGCGTGCATCGATCACTGTCTCTACAAACTAGCAACTTTGCTCTTTGCTGCAAAACTTTGCCAAAAGTTTCACAGCGATTTAAAAACAAAGCTACAGTGAACAAATGTAAACGCCTTTTTCTCTGGTTTCCACTGACCACACGGTGGAATCTTTTTTGACAGCAGCTTTTTGCTTGATAAATGACCACTAGCCGCGAAGCTCGCGGTCAGCAGCGAGCTAAATCGTTGCTTCATGCGTTTTAAAATTCAAAACAATTATTTTGCTTAGTTCGTCGAAAAAAAGTGATTTTTAACTGCGACTGTAAACTGATTTGTTCGCATAAAAAGCGTTTGGGTACGAAATTTAAAATACGAAAATCTTCGAAATCGCTCGTAAATTTCGCTGCGTATTTTGAAGGAAATCCGAATAATTTAAAGCTCAGACGAACAATAAACGTTGTCGCTCACAAATCAGAAAAAAGTAAACGAGAGAGAGAGATTGCAATCAAAAGATTAAATTCAAAGTGAGCGAAAGTGAGCTTAATTTACAACTGCTCATTGCGTTTAGTTTCGAGAAAAAAAGTTTTAAAAAGCATAAAAAAGTTGTAAAATAAGAAGTGTCGTAAATGTCAAGCGAAGAAAGAGGAGCGAGAGGAGCAGATGTGTACGAGTAAATCATAAGAAGCTGAAAAAATCTCAAAATTTTTCTTCACTTTTTTGCTTCAGTTTATTTTCAGAAAGATTTCTTATTTTCACTGAAGTTCGAGTGAAACACGGTGAAATTGCGTGTGTTTTAAGTGAGTTAGTGAGCAGTGAGTGAATGACGACTACTTTTCTGAACATTGTTTTCAAATTTCAATGTTTTGTGACAAAAATGATTTTCTTTCGAATCGAGCGGAAGCATCTCTCAAAAGTTTCGATTGTTTACAGAAGGATTTAAAGCGAAATTTTATTTATAGACTTAAAGCGTCTAGAGTGCACTTCGCGTTCGATCTTGTCGCTTCGAACACAATGGATTCGAGCGTATATACGGGCGTGTGTTGAGTGCTGCGAACGGTTGTGCCTGTGCAGGATTAATGAAGAAGAAGCCGGAGATTAGTTCGATGCTGTCGGATGTCAAACACAGGCGAGCAGAGAGCAAAAGAAAGAAGCATTAATTGCGAAGCATCGTTTGCAAGCGTGTAAATATGAAACGGGTAAATAAATTGAATTTCGAGCTTCATTTTTAGCGAGGCGAGCGAGAATAAGAAATTGATGAAAAGTTTTGAAAAGCGTAAAACTTTTTTTCAACACTTGAAATGTTTTGTTGAGAAACGCTTCTTTCGAAATTAATCTGAGCGCAAACAATGAAGTTAATTGAATTTAAAGATGGAACTGATAGCTGCGCCTCGGTCTCGTTGTTGCCGAACTCGCTTCCTTCCTTTTCCACCTTCTCCTCCTCTTTCTTTCATTAAAGCAATTGAAAACTGCTTATTGTTGCCATTGATTAACGATTTTTTACACAAAGGTGGTCCTGTCAAAGAAGTATTTAGCTGCTTACTGATTGCAGCGAAAGATAAATCGCGATGGGAGTGTAACGTAGCGCCTGGTCTCGCTCGACAAGCAAGCGGCCGACAAGCTGGACAGTGGGCAGCGATCACCTGGTGGTGCGCGTCGATAAGACATCGCGTTATTTATCGCGATGATCGCGGCGAATATCAATTTTAGCGAGTGAATTATGGAGCCCAAAGGGGAAGCAGCCGCATTGTTGGCTTCCGCCACCAGCGCTTCCCCCGCCAGGAGGAGGA
Organism: Dinothrombium tinctorium; assembly: GCA_003675995.1. NCBI lineage: Eukaryota > Metazoa > Arthropoda > Arachnida > Trombidiformes > Trombidiidae > Dinothrombium > Dinothrombium tinctorium. Next base: position 4,393 of record NCKU01000876.1, on the reverse strand, counting down.
ATGGATTTGGTTTGAAACCAGGAGCTTGCTTCAAAAGGGACTCCTTGCGAGTCGCAGAGTTGAGTCAGCGTTCGCTTCGGTCGCAACTCGCACCAATTTCAGTGCTTGTCTCCGAAAAGAAGCGAAGAAAACGTGCGTTCAGTCAAAAAAGCGTCGAACGCATCAGTTTCATGTTTCATTCTCTTAACGTGCGCTACTCTCTCGCGTATCCGTTCGCTTCTCGCAGCGTTTGTGTGAGACGCGCGTTCGCTTTCTAAATAAAATCTCTTCTAGAAAAGTGTGATTAGCCCCAAGTATGTTCACTTTTCAATTTTATTTTAAGTGCAATTCAAACACGGCCACAGCAAACGCTTCATCTTCACTCTTTCGATTCATTTCCACTTCGATCATCGTCCGCTTCGCTTGGCGCGATTGACTGACGGCGTCTCCAATCGAACCGTCATTACAGTTTTCGCGATCACTGCGACTCGAACTCTCGTTTTCGCGTACTTCGCTCACTCGATCTCAGCTATGCATAAATAAATTCGTGCTCGACGCAATTTGAATTCTAAACTCGAACAACTTTTCATCACCAGCAAGTTAGTCGATCGCCACAAGTGTTTCAGTTCGATCGCTCGAGAAACAATCTTTCACTCTTCGCCTCTTGACGAGCTTTTCTTTATTCTCAAAGTAAATATAATAAGAATTATTAAACGAAAATATAGCAAATATGAAGAAGTAACTGACTTTCGAGAAAGCAAACAACTCTTCGATCGACGTTTTAAGAAATAAGCAAAGTGAAAAAGTTTTTTAACGAAGAGTGTATTTGCGTTGAAACACAATTTCAGTGCGAATTATTACGTTTTGAAAGAACTTTTTCTCGCTGCGCAAACTTTTTTTGTAAACTGTGAACAAACTCGAATCGCAAAAATTTTTTCATTTCGTACAAGTGTGAATAGAAAGCGTGTCGTGCTTATATTCAATTTTGGCAATTGTCAATAATCGTTTTCTTTCGCTTATTTTGCTGCTTCACGTCAAATAATAGAATTGGCGAGTAATAACGGCGAACTGGGCGCAAACAATGGCCGTAAACTTTGTTTAACCAACATCGCAATTATGCGAAACGCGTTAAGGGACAATAATGCAGATATTAAGTGTGAGTAAGCGCTGGAAAGCTGAAATATGCATTATGAATATGGTAATAATTCAATCGCTGTCGCTGCTGATTTCGTGCCCACTGCAAGCGGTGAATGCGGCACGTTCAACGCACGCCAAGCCTTCGACGAACACGGCCGCTGGTCGATCGAACCACGACGTAATAAACAATTTGAGTCCGCCGTCATCCGGACTTTTCTCGTCCAACATTCGACCCCACGGTGAGTGAGTGGTTGTTGTCGTTGATGTCCTGCACTGGCCGTATGCATAATACGGCTTCCAGCACATACACTCACGCAGACTGAGTGACATGTAATTGATGGCCGATCAGAGCGTTTTGACGCTCGTCCGGCGTCTAAGCATTACCCTCCTGTTTAAAGAGCATCTTTCACTGGTGCGCGCCCCTCATGCCGCGTACACTTAAATCTCATACTACACCACGCCACTGTTTCTCTCTATGTGTGTGTGCGACTAGAATTAGATTTTTATTATTATCACCCGACGATTTTTTCTCTCTCTTCTTTCTCTCGCTACTCTCGCGTTTTGTTCGCCCGAATTGAAGAATGGCTTTTCAACGGCCTGTTGGTTAAATACAAAAGCAAGCGTTTAACTAAAGTTTGCACCGAATCGAAGATTGGGCGCACAGATTTTCACTGTCTAAACGCGAACAAAACGCGAGTGAATAAATAAGAATTAAATTTTCATGGGTAGCGCGATTGAGCGCCGTTTTTTCAGCGAATTTCGATCGAAAGCAGCGAAAGCAAAATTCTGACCACTCTCGCTGATCTAAAAAACGCCTAGCGACAATCGACGACAGTGAAATGCGTTCTCTTCTTTCTTTTCGCTTTAAAACGCTATTTTGTGTCAATCACTTCATTTTTCAAACATTTCCATAAAAATCCGACATTTTCACGTTAATTATGCAGCAGCATTTTTGGTGAAAAATTTTTCTCTCACAAAGCGAATGCCTGTCTCTCGCTTTCTCTCAATAAGCGCACTCATTTCTCGCGAGTGAAAACGTGAAATAACAGCGCTTCTTTCTTCGAGTTCATAAATTTAAACGTAGCGTTTTATTTTGCAAACACAATTTTCTGTTTTCAAGCAAAATAAATCAAAGTTATATCCGCTTAAAAACTTAATTTATTCATCGAAACGTTCGGCTCGTTGATCGCATAAAAGCCGAACAGATGCTCTTATTTATATTTGCAAGCCAGCTCGATTAGAATTGAAAATTTAGTTTTGTAATTCAGTAACATGGCTCTAGCGAAAGCAAACAATTTTCCAGCGTTTTCGCTAAAAACACTCGAACCTAAGCAAAAAAAACTTTTTCATTTCTCGTGAGGTGAAACCATAAGATTGCTTCGAAAGCGTTTCGCTTCTTTCTATAAACTACATTGAAAACAGTTTCTCATTCTACATTGTCTCTTCTTTTTATGTCCACTTCGAGAAGGTTGAAAGTTTTCATAAAAAGCTAAAAAGTGATCAGCGAAAAGAAAACTCATTTCGTGTTAAGATTCAATAAATCATCGATAAAATATTCATTCATAGCGTTTCGTGAAATTCTCGTTAGCTTTTTCTTGCTCCACGTCAAACAATTTTCGTGAAATCTAACATTTCATTCTCTAGCTGTCTTCTCTCTCTCACTCAAAATGTATGAATTTTTGATGATATACACGCAAAGAAAGTTGATCGTAAATTATGTTTATGGACAAACTTTGACATGGAGTCCAGTTTTCTTGTTTTTAAACTTGAATTGTCTATTGTTTCTTCGTTTGTGAATGCAAAAAACGTTTGGTTAAACATTGTATAGGCAAAAATAGGAAAAAAAAATTACAAGCGCACTAACAAAAACATTTTATTGCCGAGAAAAATTTTAAATTTTCTACTCTTTTTGTTTTTACCTGCTTACAGTAAGATTAAATTAATGTTTGTTCAGTTTAACAGCTTGTTAAAGAAATAATTTCGT
>NCKU01000875.1:17709-32132 GCA_003675995.1 Dinothrombium tinctorium | reverse complement strand
GCTCGCTCTCAGTTTGTTTGCATTTATTTTCGCCGAAAACACAAAACGCGCATCGAATGCTGGCGAACGAAAGATTCGAGAATTTCGAGCGGAACTGGTGAAAAATTGAAATCGTTGCTTTTCCTGCAATCAAACAAGCAAAAACATTCAAAATTTAGCGCTTTAGCCGCAGAGATACGAAAGTACATTTATTATGAATATAGTTGGCCATTACTTGCTTTACGCTCGCCGAAAAAAAATGAGTAAAGCAGCAACATTCTTCAACGCGTTCGCATGGCGAAAAGCGACACATTTGATAAATGGAAATACATTTTTTAGCCCAAATATAATTTTATCGATGAAGTATCCGCGCGAAAATGAAGTAACAGCGAGATCGGTGTTTACCTTTGGGTGAGATAAAATCTGCTGCAGTCACCATCAACACGACGACATCAACATGAGTTTCATTTGATTTTTTTTTCCTATTTCCCATTTTACTTAACCACAATTTATTGGCGAACAAATGTGTGCAAGCAGTTGTCATACTTTTATGAAATGATTTACAGAAAGTGTTGGGCAGAGAGAGTACGTGCAAAGAGCTGACGAAGATGAATTCTGGAAAAGTAAAAAAGATAATGCGAAAAGCGGAGGCTCGCAATTCATTTCTCTCCATTGTTTTCAATTGCTCGCATCCATCTGCACTGAGCAATAGTGCACGACATTCATTGCACTTTGTTTGTTTTAAGTGTTTCGCAACTGCGATCGAAAGGGTGCCGTTGTGGACAATTCGCTGCACAGATACACAGCGATCAGTGCTGGAGGCACTGGAGCAGCAGCTCGGTAATGCCGCATGAAAAATTTTCGCGAGTGGAGTTTAGTATCGCATTCGAGTGAAATCGCTTGTAATATAATATTTCGTGCAAGTGTCGATTGAACAGATCGCTAGATGCAACATTAGCCAAAGTGTTGTATTGCATCACATCGAGTGAATGTTCAGTTTAACGCGACATAATAATCTCGTTAAAACTTCTCAATGAAATACTTTCATCGCTGCGCTCTAAAGCGTCAACTTTATCGCTCAAATTAAGATCGCTTTCGCCATTTACTCTTGAATTTGTCAACCACTGCCGATCGAGGTGTCAATATTTCTGCATTCGCTTCGATTCCGATTTCATTTCTCTCACTGCCCGAACTCTCGCTGCCGCTTTTATCATCTTTTCCGCTAATCATTGTTCGCTTTTCGAGCGAAAGAATCGCGATTCGCGAGTATCGATCGTTGATTTGCTTGTTTTACTTAAATTCGATTATTGTTTTGTGGAAAAAGAAGCAATGTTTTCCCAACGATGAACAATGATGATCACTTCTAATCTTCTAAATTGTTTAATGGATCGTAATCGATGATTGCTAAAACTCTTCTTCATCAAATTGATGTCAGCGCGTAGTAACACAAATTTAACCTCCGCTTCGCTACTTCAACGCATCGATTTCGCTCATTTGAAAACACTGAGCAACTAACTCGAACGCGTTTTCAATTTCAACCTCCTGTCAGAATGTTTTGCTGTCCATGTGTTGGTAAATTTATTGTAAATTACCACAAAACATTCTGGCAGCAGCTTCTTTGCACTCTGTGTATCTCTCGAGCTGGTTTGTGTATGCGGCTTCGAACAGCTCAATTGCTCAGGAACAAAAGCTTCATTGAAAAATTTTCGATCTTATCATGTAAAAGCGGCGAATTGAGTGTGCAAAAAACGAAACAAACATTTCGCTCCGATTGCGAGTGTTGGAGCATTGAGCAGCGATTAATAATCGATGATTTAAGGTTGTTTAATACTGAAAATAAGTAGACTTGGATCGAAAAGGGTGTGACGCCGCGAGCAAGCAAATCGGTAATGAAAATCAGTGCGTTTAAGAGTGAAACACTTGCGAAACGAATTACAATCTGAGAACATGCAATTGAAGCAAATTCGGAGATGCGATAAGATGCGTGCTCAAAAGTTTGGGCAAATAATCAAATAATCACATTTACTATATGCAAATTCGATTTGATTGAATCAAACGCTGAACGCGACGAGAATAGAGCAAAATCGGGCTTCCGTCTCGTTGTGAAAATGCAATTAAAAATGCAACACCATGTTTCATTCGTACACTCGCAGCGAGTTTGACTTGGAAAAATTTAAGAGCTCGGCGCGGAATGCATTATTTTCGGTAATCACTCGCTGAAAGACGTGAACGCAGCGCTCGACGATAAAGTCGAGTAATCTCGCGATGAGAACATGTCCGCGAAGTGACTTGTGGAAGACGGCGAGCCGAGCGAGAGTATCTTCGATTTAAAGAGCATGAATCCATCATCGATTTTACATTTAATAATGAGCGATGAGTCAAACAGAGGGTGGGCTACGGTTGATGGCCACCCATTTCTTCTGTGCCGTGCAGCTCTCTCGCTCGCCCGCTCGTACACGCATTCGATTCAATTGTTACGCTGTTAAAATCCTTTCATTGATGACCTTATGTATTTCTGCCATCGATTATCCATCCGCTTTCAAGCGCTCTGCTGTGTTCCAAGTTTTTTCGCCGAGCGCCTGGCATTCGATGAAAGCTTTGAAAGCTGCGTGTCACTGTTCGCATGCGAATCAATCTTAGCTTCTTCACTCGAGTCACTCTGCTGCTCTGACTGCCTTCAATTAAAGGTGTGCAGCGTGTGTTTTTGTTTCGCAAGAATTTACATCGCTCATTAAAAGCTTAAGTATTCAACGCAGCGTATTCATACTCAAGCGACGTCACTCAAAATGTTGATGAGAAAAAGATTTTCGTCATTTTGTTTCTTGTTTTGCCGCAACTTTCTAATGAAACTAAACGCGAATTATAATTTGATATGAGTTGATATGAAGTAGACGCTGTTTAACGCACAAATTAAAGAGCGGACTCAATTGAGGCTGAGCTTGCCGAGTGGAAGAGCGAAATGATAAGGCGGAAGACGGACACGACAGCGATGATACTCGTCATTAGTGGCTAGCGATATAAACTACTGATCACACACCATATACATTTGCCGCTAGACAGCGAACAAAATGGTGCAATTAAATTAAGAGTAATACACTACACATAGACGTACACGGTTTACTATACTCGAGCTATTATTACATAATGTCGCTCGTCTCTTCTGCTTTTTGCGTTATGGAAGCAAAACAAACATCGGAGCAAAAAAGTTAACTATTATTAATGGATTCATTTCTCTAGTAATTTGCCAATATTTTTACTCGCAGCATACGCAAACGACTTCTGCCTCAGAACGCCGCTCTTTCGTGTTCGACTCGCTTTTTCGCTCATCAAATTGCTCAGAATATTGTAAAATCTCGCTACGAATCTCCTGTAATAAGTTCCTCCTTGGCTTTCTTCGTGCTTCCTCCGCTTCTTCTACATTTTTCTCCACAATACCGTACATCTCGATTCGTAACAAATGCTCGCTTCTTTAATAAGGATGGCATCCTCTCTGTTTTTCATTTTTAATGAGAAACGAAGCGAATTTTTCGCCCGAAATCGATCTTAATTGTGAGCGAAGAAAGACGGAGTTTGATGCGAAAGTTGTGAATGTGGATTCGCAGCAGCAGCATGCAAAAGAAGCGAGTGAATGGCGGCGATGGATTTGCAGAGCGAAAGCTGCATTGTTTCGATAATTGTATCAACTTTCAATGCATTTCGCGTTCAATGCTGCTGCCGCTACACACTAAAAGCGAGAATTGCTTTTACACGTTTATTACTTTACTGATGGTTTACTGGTTGCTGTTTACTGGTTGCTGGTTAGCCGGAAATGAAGTACACAAACATGACTCGCATTCAAAAGCGCTCGCAAACTTCCTTTTCGCTTAGACAAATTCTGTTGCTCGCAATCATTGCGATGCTTACACACGCGAAACTCTACATCGCGTTCGCACCGCGCATATTGAATTTGACAATTGTGATTAGTTTCTTTTCATCTTTCAAAATAATTTTTTCGCTCGCCATTCGTATGCAAATCGAGTTCGGCTATTGAGCACAAGCGTGAGACTTCTTCGCCATTATCTTTACAAATGTTTGAATATTTTTCTCTTCTTATGAAAAATTCAGAATTTGTTCGAAAAGCGAATCACTTTTCGCTTTCTCTTCAACTTTTTCCTCGAAGTACACACATTTTCGAAGTAGTGATAATAATGAAATAAATAAAAAGCAGTCGATTGGGCAGCGCGAATTCCGATGTCCGTCGCCGTCGACGCTCCAATGGCTTGCGAGCATCGTTCGCCGAACACAAGAAACAAAGCGAGCGAGAAAAGATTTAGAGAAACTTTTTTAAACATCAATAAACGAGTTGATAAAATTAGAGGAAAGTTCGGATGAAAAGTTTTTCGAGTGCAGTGAAAAATGGTTGGTGGTGTTTCGCTGCCATCAAACACAACAGAACAATGGCGAAAACCGCGTACAGTGAACGAGAGGAAAGTGATTATTATAAATTTCAACTCGATTTCGGCTCGAATTTGACAAACAACCAGACCGTAAAGCGTATATTTCGCGACACTTTCATTCGTCCAGTGAAAATCTTTTTTGCTTCGTAGCTCTACGATTGCAATCGCTTTTCTTTCGCCCGTCTTACCGCTCAACACGAGTTTTTGTTTCTTCCAGCTCGTGATTACGATTCAAATGAATGCGAAAATCGAGTGTACACAAGTACTTGTGTATTTTAATAGATATGCAGATGCTTTGAGTACGCGTTTAGTTTCAGCGTTTTCTCGAAGCGATCGAAAAGTAAATTTGCATTTCGTCAACATTTTTCATTTCATAAATCGCGTTCACTCATTATATTTATATAAAACTGAGCGCAAAAATAATAACAAACACAAAGCAAAGCAAACAGCGTCAATGCTTATAAATTCACTAAAATTCCCATTAAAGTCACGTTCAAAAAGCAAAAAAATCGATTTTTTGTTTCTTCACTTCTCTTCAGTGAAAATTATTTTTTCACCGAAATGCAGCAATTTTATTCGCAAATAGTGGCGATAGTTTCTGGCCAAATTGTATTTTTTTTTAAAGCAAACACCGTGTCGATCAATCGGCGCTCGCGAAACTGTCATTAAGCAGATCGGTCAACTCGACTCGACAGCTCGCCGCGTGTGGGTTACATCGTTTGCATCTGCTTACTAAATTAACACGCTGTAACTCGCTTATCGCTTCCAAGATGAATTCATGCTTCGAAGCGAGTTCAATAAACCAAATTCGAATTGAAGAGCTACCAATTTGGCCGTGTTCGAGCTTGTCGCGAAAATAGCAGATTCGAAATAAAATCAATTCGAGTGTAAAATCGGTTGCGCGTTGCAGAAATGAACTGCTAGTTCGAAATATGAAAGCGTAGTTTGTATCTTTTTTCGCTTACAAAAATTGCATCTGTTTGAAAAGATTTGTAGAAAATCAAAATTCAGTTTCGCGCACGTAATCCGGGATTAAATGCGAAACGAAAAATTGCAATCTCATTTCGCTGCACGTAAGAAAAAAGACGCAAGATTATACATCGGCGTTTTTGATTACGACTTTGCTGAAACAAGTGATGTACGCTGCGCTGCACTGCGTTCATTCAAATGCCGCTCGCTTTTTTTCACTGCAAACCGATGAAAAATCATTTCAATCGAAGCTCCTCCGTTTAATTCGACGCCGCGAGTTTAATCAACGAAATTAGAAGCTCTCGATCGGTTTTGTTTCGCTTACATTAATGCAAATGCGAGCGAAATCGACGATGTTTCATGTTTCATTAAAATAGATTGAAGCCACTCGCGAGCTATTGATCCACGCCGATCGTCGAACTGCATTCCATTCACACCGTTCTTCTCTTATGTAAGTTTTCAAAGGAAATGAACGTAGTCGTCGTGAAATTTAGCTGACGTCTGCGAGCGAGTGAAAAATAAAAATTGAAAACAATTGACACTCGGAATCTTCTTCGCTCCGCTGCAGCATTTCGTGAAAACTTTTCCCGGATTCGGTACGATTGCAGCGAAGAAAGCGACGTTGGTTACTCTGCAATTGATATCGCACACACACACACACACACACACACAACACACACAACGGCTCGCAGTACGCCCACTTTTCTCGAAACATTTTGACGGGCCGCGTTTAGAATGGAAAACGCACAAAAGAAGAGCGAAACGCAGTACCTTGTTTATCTTTTATACGCTTCACGTAAAATTGGCTCATTAGTGTTTTCGCGGCCCAGCTCAAAAACAGCGTTTTGCCCGTAATACGCCCATTCTGTTCGAGGCATTTGTGTTCGCATTCTCGCGAAGCAAAGTTAAGAAGAGTTTAGATTAATTTAACTTAATTTTAGACAAAAATTGCGCTTTTCCGCGAAAGAACGAAACGCTCGCTGTAGAAGCCATTTTCGGAAATAAATTTTTGATGAAAAAAAGCGAAGCCGAGAATTTTAAAAACGATCGACGAAACTTTTTTTCCGCAGCCATTAAATTCGTGCATCAAACGAAAAGCTCGTCCGGCCGTTTGGCACTTTCTTTCGCGCACAAAGATGCGTTTTGCTGCACCAGAAAACATGTATTTTCACGCTTTTATGCGTTTCGCGATCGCCGAAAACGACGACAAAACGTTGAAAACGAGCGCTTTAAACGAAATCAATGGCGAAGAAGTGAATGTTTGGAAACATTTTTGAACAGCCAAAGTTCACGTCTTAATGAAAGATAAAAGCTTTCGCGAAAAGTGTGGCCAATTTCTTCTTTTTCGCTCTTTTCGCTTTCCTCGTACACAAAATTTTCGCAAAACGAACGCTAGCGTTGGTCACAACGCGCTGATATTGATTTTTGGCACCCGTTTTGAAATTCAATCTTTCGCGATGAAAAGTTTTTATTTTCATTGAAAACTAGAACTTAGTTTACTTTGGAAATTTGCTTTCGAAACTCATTAATTTTGCTAAAATGAAATCAAAAATGTGCAGCATACGCTCGCAACGTTGTCGTAATGAGCGCGGGCGAACTCGGACTCATCGGAGCAACATTTGTATAATAATAAAGTTGATTACTGTAATTAACACAGAGCATTTTCAATTAATATTTGACTGTACAGCAGCGAAACAGAAAGGAGCGAATGCAAACGCGTTTCCACTGTTAATTAAATTAATTAAGTTTAAGTGTAAAAGCGAAACATGATATTCTGCGAATACAGTGCACAAATGGAATTTCAACTATTTTCTTTATTAACTGCGATTACGATTTCGTTTCTTCTCACTGATTCCGCGCTTCTAAACGCGTCTTCTTTGTGTTCTCGACGACTGCAACACGAATTGGGCGATGCAGCGAACGGAGCGGCGACGACCGAGTGTCGATAGCATCGAAAACGCAATGAATGAAATTCTATTAATAAATTCATTTTGTATTCATACAATGCTCGGCTTTCGCAAATTTATTTTATTCATGCGCTAGTTTGACGAAAAACAAATTCGAGGTCTGACATGAAAAGCGCTTTTAGCGGCAGCTTTAAGAACGCGAGCCAATGACAAGCACATAATAGAAACTTCAACCGAGTTTCCATTATTTTCAGATCAGAATCGAACGCGAAACAAAGAAGAAACTTTAAAACTCGCAACTGATTTAGTTGTTACTCAATTCGCAATAATTTTTTTTACGCTCTGTTTCTGGCTACGCGAAGTGTTTGCTTTCGCGCTAGATGAACAAAAAAAAGGTGCGCAATCGAAGATTTGAATCAATAGTTGTGGTGCGAGGAGAACAATTAAGTGTCCATTTTGAAGCTCGCAAGAGAGGAAGCAGAAAAAAAAAACTTTTTTCATCAATCAATCGCGAGCTTATGAAAGCAAAGTGCTTTAATCATTTTCCATTTCTGCTCGCGTCGCTTTTTCGTTTTCACTTTGCTTTTTCGCGTTCTAACAAAAAGCGCTAAACTAACCGAAACTAAAATGCGGTTTTATTGCGGTCAAAAGTTTGCGTTCGCCATTTAACTCGCTACTTAATTGAATCGTTCGCCTCTATTTTTTCGCGCGCGAAGCCAAACTTTTGTGCTCACGAAATGTTTTTTTTTCTTTCGCTTCCATTTATTCGTACATTAAATGAAAATGACACATGAAATAAGCGAAAGTGAATACGAGCATCTCACGATCCCATATTTTCGTCCTAAATTATCTAATTTTGTTAGACAAATATTTTGTTTCTTCAGCGGCAGCGAAATAATTTGTGTCCGAAATACGCTCTCGATCGCAAATAAATTTTGTTTGTTCAATTTCAAATGATCGCGTGATTCGTTCGTATCCAAACTAAGTTGATTGAAGTTTGATTTAATTGAAACTCGCTTTCTACATAATGAATTGCGCACTTTAAATTAAATTCTTTAAAATTTTCATGTTTTTGCGAAATTCGAAAGAGAAAAAAGCTCAATTCGCAATTAAATTATTTTAATTTTCTGATGAAAATTTTTTGTAACCATTAAACGAAGCTACTAAATCATTTCGGCTCTCAAATTTTCGCTATTCAATTTAAAATTAATTTAAAGTAAAAAATTTTTTTGTCGCAAAATTTCTTTTATAAACTCTGCGTGTATAAACCTCTCCGAAGCATAATGGAGATGAAGGTAAATAAGCTGGAGCAGCTTTTATGATTCTTAAAGCAGAAAAATTGCGTTCGAATAGAACAAAAACCGTCGTCGTTACGCCTTTCGCGGTAAGAATTGTGCACACAAAGTTTTACAAAAAGGGTGGATATTAATAACACTCCATTTTGTTATTTTGCTTTTATGCAACAAGCAAATAAAAGCGAACAGCGAAACACCGCGAACGTTTTTGTCGCAAATTTCTGCACCGAGTGCGCTTCAAATCTTTTCGTATACACAGGCAATCACTTCGCTCGATTCCTGCTACTTCGAAGTCTATAATCATTCGCCTTCTCTTCTTTTTCATATTCCAAAGAATGAGCCAATTACTTCAAAAGTAAAAAGTTCATCAGACACACGCCAAATTATTGAGTGAAAAACTACTTTTCGCGACTATAAAGCGAACCGAATTCGAGTGCTTCAAATAGCTGCAGTCGGAAATGAAAAAAAAAATTAATTACATAATGCGATGGTTTATTTATTTTCATTTCATTCGCAGGAATCAGCGTGAAATCAACGTTTCGGAAACGGTGATATTGTAAAAAACGCGGAGCATTGCTTGCGTTAAAAGGTACGTTCAATTTGCTTTTTATGCTTTATTATTGTCGCTAAATTGCGAAACTCTGTAATTAATCGAAAAAAACGTAATTTGCGTATCGTATGAAGTAATTGCGAATTTTTTGATTTGCGAAACGCAGTGATCGCAGGTATTTTATCAGCCAGAAGCCAGCCTCGATGCAATTTGCGCGTTAATAGTTCGGCAAAACGATTGCAAAATTTCATAGAATTCGAGCCAGAGATTTAAATACTCGCAGTTGAAAAAAAAGTAAACGAAAATCATTGTTTAGGCTTTTTCGCTGCCTAAAAGACGAACAAAGCTTAACTTTGTGTTACTTTTGCGAGAAAAAAGCGTCGAACGCGAAGACAAAACAAAAGAAAGCAGCGGCGTTTCTTAAATTATGCAAACATTTGCGTTTCTCGCGAGCAAAATTGAGAAGTTGGCGTTTCGCAAACAGCGAACGAGTGGATTTATCACAATGGATGCGCTGGCTAACGAAACAAAACGCTCGAATATTTTCCATTTTCTTCCGCTCATATTTGCGAAAGATGAATGAAAACAAATGAGCGCAGTGTTAAAGTTAATGAGTAAACATAATTAAACCACAGATGAAAAATAGTTTTTGATGTTTTGCGCAAAAATTAAGAAGAGCGAAGCGGAGAAAGAAATGCGTTGGGATTTGGCGAGCTGATCAAAGTTGAGTTTAAGTTTTTCACTGCGAATTTATCCGCGAGCGAAAATTGTATTCGCGCAGAATTGAGCGGCTTATTCAGTATTTATTTCGATTTTTTCGCCATTCGCACAATTCATCAAAAGTAATAATCATAAAAGCGAGTTAAAAATTAAAGCCTATGGGTCAGATTCGTTGCAAACTTGATTAAGAATGGAGGCAGCAAAGCAATTTCTGCACGAGATGCGCACGAAATTGATGAAGAAATCATCATTTTTCATGACAAAATTTGAACAAACGCTGCTTTAATTAACTTTAATCAACTTCGCGAACGGCACAATGCACGCCGAGCGCTCGTCGCGGTCGCCGGCGCGGACGGAGCGCGGTATTCGCGTTAAACGCGTGAATAATGAAAGATAGTTTGAAGGCAGTGACAAATGCGAGTATCGTCGCTTCAATTTCGGTTAATTAGTGCTCGTATAACTAATGATTCGATTTATCATCAATCGCTCAATTAAGCGAATGTCTCGCGATTGACTGCAATTAAAACAAACGCAAGCCTCGTTGTTCGTCGCAAACAAAGCGAATTCAACTCAATGAGCGCAATTAATGAGCGAAAGAAGAAATTAAGACGTTGCAGCGTGCACAGTCACTTAATGTCCAAATCTTAGCGAAATCGACCGCAGTGAGCAGCCGTACGCCAAACTTTCGCAGCGACAACAAATTAATTAGAGCGAATTCTCTCGCGCTTTGTTCGCGCTCTTCTCGCCTTACACACTTTGCATCCTCGATCAAAATCGATGCATGTTTCGCTTTTTTACCAATTATAACATTGACATGTGTTCGCCAACGCTTTCAATGAGATTCTTGTTGCACAATAGAGCGTCGAGTTGCTCTTCGAGCGCAGCGAAGAGAAATGAGAGAAGTTAATTCGAAAATGATTTTGAATAATTATGTAAAGTGAATGTTATTAATAAGATGTTAATGATTGTTAGTGCCGACAAAAACTCGAAAGCGATCGATTCACTTTCGCTTTTTTGCATCAATCGATCGCCGAAGTGGTATTCATTGTGCGGAGTGCGAGACGGCGATCAATTAACCCACTCCGAACGAGGCTTCGAGTGAACAATTTTCAACTCCGCTCTCCTACTCTATGATTAATGCAAAGCGTATACAAATGAGTTCATTAAATTTTGAGCCTAACAAATTTTACATAAAAGCTACACAACTAATTTTCGGGCCACATTTTAATTTCTGTCGATTTCGCAAATTGACGCCACTAATAAAACGCTGCTTAATTGGAGGCGAGCGCGTAAGGCAGCGAAAGCGCTTGTGAGAACCAACTTCTCGCGCTTATTTTTAACTCGATTCCGACGTTTCCTGATTATAAGTATTGTGGCATGCAAAACGCAAAACCGCGCTCACTGTGCGTTTGCTTTGAGGTGTAAAAAGTGACAACAGTAATTTCGGCAGAAGCACAAACGCGCGCATTCATAGCGCTTCAGTGTGTTTAGTCGAATTTCGCTTGCTCGCAGCTCGCAAACATTCAATGAATGAGCGATTGCGAGAAAGAGGCGAACAGAACTCAGAGAATGACACTTAACTCGAAGCCGACTGCCGTTTAATTCGCTCTCTGCTCTCCAAATACCTCGAAGTACATGTGCTCGAAACTGCTGCACTTGTTTCGAAACAAAGTTGCTCTTTGTAACTTTGCTGCTCGATAGCTGCACTCGCTCGCAGAACACAGCAACGCGGCGGAATTGCAGGCCATTTTGAAAGTTTTCCGCTTTTTATTACGCAAAGACAAAACCGTTTGGCGAATATGTTTGCGACAATGGGTGAATGCGAGGCAAACAAAAGCGGGCTGAAACAGATCGTTTTGCCAGCTCCAATGGCGGAGGTGTGTATAATGGCACACGGCACATGGCTGCGAATGGCTCGCAACAATAGCTTGTCGCACTCATTTTGCCATTAAAATCATCGCTGCGAGAATAATATTCAGACGTGGGGCCATATAAAACGGACCAAACTGCTTTCGCCTGTGCCAAAACTCACTTTTCTCGCAGCGATCGCACAGCGCGATCGAGTATCAAATTTACACGACAACACTACTTTTTCATTTAAGAAATATCCGCGAGATAAGAAATCGTAATCTGAGCCTAACGCTCGATTCGTGACTTCCATCGCTATGTGAAACAAAAGCTCGCCATCATCTTTGTCAAGCTTTTTACACCAGCCTCGCTTTTATCAGCATCTTCTGTGCTCGGCTCCAAAACGAGTGCGCTGCTTCCAAATTGTGTTAGGCAATTGGCGAAAAACGTTTCGTCTTGGGCCCAATTTCGGAGAATTTCTTCGCAAACACTTTTTTCGCGAGTGAAGCCGTGTTTTTTCGCGCGATGCTGCGAAAGCGGCATTTGAAAGTAAAAAATCGTCGAGTGTTTCGTTTTATTGTAACATTAGAAACTTTTTCGCCTACTTTCGTCGCATCGCTTCGCGATCGTCGCGATAAAAAAGTTAATTTCGAGAGCACAGTTTGATACGAAAGAGTTTCGAAAGCAGCAAATTTGTTGTTTGCTGTAAACATGAAATCGGGCCTCTTAATTCATTTTCTAATTTGATTTATTCGCGAAGCAGTGCGCGCTATCAAATTTCTTGAAAACTAGGCTTCATTACGCAATTTCAGAATTCTTCTCTAGACGAAATTTTGCACACGATTAAAGCGAAAACGAATGCGTTTTTGCACGAAAGAAACGAACTGAATGTTTCGCTCTTCTTAATCGCCGTAAGAATGCTAAATTTACTAAATAGTCTGGCGTTCGCAACCCTTTTCACTCGTGAGTTTGTTTTTTAAAACGCTCGCTGAAGAGCGCGTCGCGATGCTGTTTAGCGATGTTTAGCGCTGCTTAAATTCAGCCCGAGAAGAAGACGAAGCAGAAGAAGGATCGATTTTTTATGGTGTATTCAAGTTAAGAAGATTTAGAATATAAAGAGGCAGAGCGCGAGAAGCGCAAAAAAACTTATCATTTGATTTAATTTATTATTTAATCCTTTATAAATCTGTTAAAAACGGCGTGATTTCTGCAAAGCGGATTAAAAGCAAAACTTTTTCGCGATAAAACGAACGCAGAGCAACGTAAATGCGTGTTGTAGTATTAAAGAGTTGAGTTCAGAAAAATAATAAGGCGAGCGAAAAAAAAAATCGTAAAACTCGAGACGAGAAAATTTTAAATTAAAACGCCATTAAAATGCGGTAACCTGAAGTTTAAATTTTGTGTCTACTTTAATCACTTGCGCTTTTCTTTTCATTCACACTCGAGCGGCGATCGAAATTCGGTAGACATTTTTGACGTACGTATCGTTTCTGCGCTAGAACCGCTCTTTTCCTAGTCACAGCGCGTTTGTGTTTTTCGACGAAATTGCGATCACTTGTGAACCGTTAAAAAGTTTCGCTCTGCACTCGCGAAATGAAACTTTCGCTGCGTTCGCCTCACTTCTGTGCGAAGAATTTTAATTACGATTTACTTTTATTATGGAAAATAACTGCAAATGACATTTAATTGTGTAAGCGTTCTTGACAACAACTGCAGCAACCAGCTCACTATGGCTGTCTGCGAGTAAAGCACAGATCTGCGTATTCACTTGCCGATGATGCCGGCCGACAAAAGTGTTTTGTTTGCGACTGGTACTGAACTTCGATCCAACCTCAGCTTTGCAGTGCATTGGACGGCGTATCCGTACAAAAAAAACATTTTAGCCTCAATAAAAAACCCAAAGTTTTAACAACTACGAAAAAGTTGGTTTTAATCGCTTCTCTCAGAAGAGATGAATTGAATTTGAATGAAGAGCAGTTCGCTTTCGGAATTATTCAATTCATAAAGGAACTATTTTAAACGCATTTTGCTGTAATTTATTTTTTGAGCATTTTATCGCCTCGATCGTCGTTTTTTTTACTACAAATCGCATAACGAGCGACTGGCATTCGGTTGCGATCGGTAAAAACTCGCATTTTGATGAATTCATGTGTGTGCAATTAAAGCGAAGCAACAGCGATTGGTGCGATAATCGCTTTTCAATTAATTCATCGATAGCTTGCGCGCTTTGTTTTTTGTTCGAGTTGCCTAATTAACGGCAATCGATCGGAGCAAAAAATGATGAAATGCAATTTTTACACTTCACACGCCGTAACGTTGGTTATCGCAAGCGTGTTATCATTTGCAAGCAGCACTCACAAACGGTAATAATTAATTAAAGCGAAACACCTCGAAACTGATTAATCGACGCACAAGCTTCCAATCTGCTCCTCACTATTTGTTGCATTCTAAATATTTCATAAACAAAGCGTGATTCAATTTGCTTCTCCAAACTCATCGTGGCGCTCATGAATGCCCGTATGCGCTGCTTCCTCGATTTCGAATCATTTCAAATTGATTGCTTTGAATTTCACAGCGAGTGTACCAAAGCACAAGCGTATCGAAACTAATCGTTTTAACAAATTTATGTAAAGCGCATGAAATTCGAAACGTAATACAAATTGAGAGTAATTACGTTTCGAGTTCATCGCTTCGCACAATTTCAGATCTTCCGAGTTTT
>NCKU01000875.1:0-17659 GCA_003675995.1 Dinothrombium tinctorium | reverse complement strand
AAAATTTTGAATTCGAAAAAAAGATGAAAAATTAACTCGAATCGAAGCAACCATTCGAGAAGCGTTCATTCAAAATCGAGGAAAGTATAGAAACGCAACGGCCGTAAACTCAAAGCCCAGAATTCGCTGAAAAATTTATGTCGCAAGAACGAGAAGAATTGAAAATCATAAAGCTCGCTTGGTATTTGTACAGCGCCGATGCCGCTATATACTTTTCGATGATTGACATAATTGGCAGAGTAAGAGGGTGTTGACGAAATATCAAAAGGGTGTATATTACTCTTTGCGTTCGATTTTATTTTATTTTCCTCGTAAACATCATTGTGAAAGCGAACAAAAAGCGCTCGAAATTTTGTTTTCCGGCTGGCAAAGCGTGGCTGACAAGCATTGAGAGCGCAGTGCGTCCCCAAAGCGCTATGTAAAGAAGGATAAATGTCGAAAACGACAGCTTTCGCCGAGCAACAATAAAGTAATAATGAAGTGATTTCTCAGCTTAAAATTTGCAGCAAAATGTTTCAAATGAATCACAATGAGTATGAATGCAATATGTATCCACCTGCGGGGAAACAAACTGAGAATTGACCCGCTTCGAAATCGCATTAACCATTTGCTTCTCTCGGCCGTCACTTTAACGGATCATTTTCGTAAAGCTGTCCGTTAGCGAATTCACACCGCATTTAAACACATTCGGAATCAAATTACACTCGTCGCGATCGCCGAATTCTTGCCAAGCGCTTTGCTCGGCTAATTTCTGCTCATAAACATTCGAGAAAAAAAAACAAGCGAAGAGCAGTTCGACCTTTTCGCAATGTTTCATGCACTGCTGACAGTGTTAAAATGGATGGACAGTTTCAGAGAAAAGGCTTATGAATGTTGAGAACATGTGTTTTTTAAATAAACCAGAAGTGCAAAAGCAGCAGCCGCCGGAATGAAAGTTAGCGCGAGCGTGTGCGAGTGTGTAAAAGCTAACGGAACATATCTGAACAAGAGCATCGCAATTACTCAAAAAGCAGTTGAAGCGATAATTAATTTTGAATTCGTCTCGTAATTAGCGAAAATTATTCATCGCCGTAAGACATTCTCCGTATGAAGTCATACTCAAAGAATTGCAAGAATTTTTGAATTCGCTACGGCAGCATTGTGATTAATATAGTCGTTTGTATGCCTGCTTATGATTCTCAAAATCACGTAATCACGAGTGGCTGACGTTCGGCAATTGAAGCGCACTCAGCGTATGACGAATGATTGTGTCGAAATCGGTGGCCAATATTTTACTCGGCAAATGTTTATATTCATAAAAAGCTTTTATCCATTTGTTGCTGCATCGACAGCGTTTAAAAAAGCGTTTGGCTCGCGTTTTTCTTTTTGATTTGCCGCTAACACGGAGGTCATCGGCTCAGAATTGAATTTATGCATCAGACGCATTTGTGCGATTCGTTTCGCGAATCGACGATCGCTCTCTCCATTCACTTAAATGCAAATATTTCACGAATTTCAATCGGTTTGAGCAAGTCTTGAAATGAAGTAAAGTATGTCAAGCAAATAACAGTTACCATAACTATTTTCAATAAATTGTGTGCGTGTGTGCGCCGCTGCGTTTGTTCGTTTTAGCAGCGAAATCGACGTTCTAACTAGGTACATAAAGCATTTGCAATGTTTACGAAGAAGCGAGCGCGGGTTTCGCTCGAACAACATTTTGCTGCTCTTCTGCAATGAAATTTAATTTCACTCGCGAGCCGTAAATCGACGCTCGCTGCTCGAATTATGCGTAAAATTTGCGAATTTTGATCAGCTACGTCGAACACGAGCCGAAACAAAAAGAGTGTGAATAATGACATTTCTACCGGAATTAGCTTCGAGTTGCCAAAAATATATTCGCAAATTTCTAAGAATTTAATTTTTTTTTTGCTGCCAAGCGCGCTAATTAACATTTTTAGCGCAGCGCTTTGCTTAACGAAATGTATTTCGAATAAATGAAAAGAAAAACGCGCTCCGTTAGCTGAAAATGAGCGAAATAAAAGCCGCCTTGTTGCGACTGTTGTTCGTACTGTAAAAGTAAAAATAAAAACTAATGAGCAAAACTCAACGCTTGATGTAGTGCATATGCTAAGTGTTAGTGCTCAGGATAAGGAATTGAAAATATATAAAACGCCAGCTCGCGTATGCACGACGATGTCGCTGAAGCTTATCAGAACTTCTCATCTCTCTCACCAAATATCGAGTTTTTTTAAGACAATAATCCACATTTAATTACATAATTATACTCGAGATTCAATTACTCTCTTGCTCTCTCGCTCTCTCCGCGTACTTGAATATCGAAATCAGATATGAGCAGCTCGTATTTTTTGTTCATTTTAGTACTTACTCGAGAGAAGCGGATTAAGCAGGAAAAACTCATTTTTCGATATCGAATTTCAATTTTCGCTTCATTCACCGCTGTTCAGAACTCGAATAAATATGCTTTTCGCTCGTTTTCTTATTGAATACATTATATAACAAACAAGCAGAAATAAGAAAAGCGAAATTCGAGTTTTATAAGCACTTTTATATTTACTTTCGCCTTTAACTTCGACTTACTTACACAGTATATGTAAAACTCGTGTCACTGTATTAAATTTTGCTGCTTGGCTTCTTCTTCTTTTCGTCCGCTTCGCAAATACAAAATTCGAGAAGTGCGCGAACATTTCATAGGCGGCTAGCGCTTCGTGTTTTCGATCGCAGAACATATTAAATTGAAAAGCAGAGCAAATGATGCGAGAGAATTTCGCGTCGTGCAACAGTTTGCGCGTTTACAACGAAGCTTGCGCTAGGCAGAAAGCGATAAAACTGTTGTTTCCAAGCTTCATTGGAAAAGTGAGAAGAAGTTTTTTGGAAGTGAGAAAGAAGTTGAAAAGCTTTGCATATTACTTTGTGCTTTTCTTTACTTTGTTTTCATCACTCGCTTATTGCGAAACAAGCGTCTCCTCTTTCTTCGTTTAGCTCTTCATACATTCCGCTGACGAAGATGAAGTATTTCGAGTGAGAGCAAGCGAACACAACGCCAGTCGAGTGCAGTTAGAGCTTTGCTTGAGCAATGCAGGTGAAGCGCTGCTTTCTGCTCGCCAAAATTAACGAACGTCAATTGTTTTTGCTCAATGTTTAATTCAATTCGATTCAAATATTTACGAACGAATGCGAGTGTCTCGAATAATAAATGCGCTAAATCAACAACAAGAAGCTATAAACCGCTCGAATGTTCAATTTTAGCGATTTCGTGAAATTCAACTCGAGATTTACGCTCAAAACTGAAATTAAATCGCAGCAGTGCTTAATCGTAATGAATGTAATCGTTTTCTCGAACGAACATAAGCGAATTTCATAAATACCGAGAAATGAGCGCTGCGAATGTTGAAAAATGAACAAGCGAAAATATTGCTCATTCAAACGTTATGAACGTAACTGCAAAAATTTAAACGCATGTGAATCACTTAAATTTGAGGCAGAAAATTTTCGCCGATTTCGCCGGTTGTAAAACCATTGCACGGTTCACAGTCAATCAGCACGGTAGAGTGCGAATCGCGAGCGCGGACCACCGTCGTGCAACTAATAACTATCTACCGGAGTCAGTGTTCTATAGCTGCCGCTGCAATAATTACTTTACAACGCCGGCGAAAATAAGGCGCACCAATTGTGATGCGAGCGAACGCATCAAAGTTTTTATTTATAATGCAATAGCAGCTTTACAGTGTTTTAGTGACTCGTAAGTTACGATGTTATAAAAAGCCACGAGCTTTATTACTATTTAATAGGATGGCGCGTATCATTTCTTAGCTGGCGTCTTCGGCGCGTTTCACGAAACGAGTGCGAATAGCGAGTGCAACGAACGAGCGGATTGTTTTACGGCGCTTTATAACGAGAATCCATCGCGTAAAATGTGTCACATTTAATTAATGTTTTGCTCGCGTTTATCGCATTATATTCCAACAACTCTTCTCTATCGAAAAACTAAGAAAATCTAATTTTCATTTTCGTCAATGTTTTTAAGAAAATGAAAGCAAAATTTCGCATATGAAAAAGTGTCATTAAGGCGTATCAAAGGCGTATTTTCTGCCTCACGAGTTTTTGATGAAACGCTGCCTTTTTATCTGCCTTCAATTTCGGGCACTGTTCCTATGCACAAAAAATGCGTTCGCACAATGAAACGTACGAAAGAATCAGCAAATGAGTCGAGACAAACCGAACGCGAGACGAACGCAATGAAATTTCAAGAAGCCGCACATTTTGGCCACGTATTCCGAATGCTCGTCAATATTTTATACATCACACGTACGCTGTGTTCAGAGCCTTTTTTAGCATTACAGGCGTGTAGTTTTCGCTTTATTTCGGTAATTAAAATTGCGATAATCTCGAATGCACACACACACACACACACACACATAGTTTAGCGATAAAATTTATGTCACATCTACGCAGTTTACAGTCGCCGTGTAGTATGAAAAGCTTTTGACCACATTTTTTTCGCGCTTTCGATTGCTGGCTTTGCCGATACGAAGCGAGAAGGCGAGAGGAGGCACTTTTTTCTGCGTGTGTAAATGTGTTCGGGTTTGTTTCGACGGTTCGCTTCGCTTAGAAAAAGTTGATCATTATAATATAGGAAGAAATCGGACGAAACGAAGTTTGATCGCGATGATTTAAAGGCAAAAATACTCGTTTAATCGCGGCTCAATTTTGCTGTTTGCCTGCCTGCCTAAAGAAAAATTACTTCGCTTCGAAAATAACTTCATTTACGAGTAAAGTTTGAAATGAAAAAAGTGACGTTTTGCTCAAATCTTTTTCAACAAAAATTTCTACAAACAACGCGAAATGGATGTTACTCTGTATGTTGCTGCTTCGAACACACACACACGTACGCACACACACGTTTAGAAAAAAAATAAGCTGATAGGTGCGTTCATTAGTTTGCGATGATGATGATGATGATGATCGTCTTCATCATCTTCTCTTTCTTTCTGCTCTTCATTCTCCACCCAAGCATTTACGCTTAAAAAGCAATGTATTACATTAAATTGAATGCGGTAATTGATTGAGCAACTTTTTGTTTCGCTTCGTCTTCTTCGCTTTGACGAGAATAATTTTTGGCAAAGAAAGAAAGAAAACGTATTAAACATCACGAAATTATTTTTCTTTCGCTCTTTTTTCGCTAAATAAGCGCCGAATTTGTTTTTTTCGATGCTCAAAATTGTATAAAATTATGTAAAACATGTTCAAACAAAAATTGCGCTCGAGCTTTCGCTATCGTTTTATTTCGCATTCTGGTTACTTTTTCAAATGCAAATTCGCTTAAATCCGAAAAGTAAGATTCTCTTCGTGCATTCTTCTCATTCTTCTTCGTCTTCTTCCTCCTCGAACAAGCCTCAAACCCTTTTTTGCGCCGCTTCCCATAGTTCACAATTGACAACTCATTAAGATTAGCGAGAAATAAATGGCGAAATGAGCGCCGAGCCATTTTCGGGGGGCATTCGAGATGAGATAAGTGAGCGTATTTTGTTTCTGCAAGTTTTTCAGCGCGAAACAGCAATCTTTTCGTATGTACGAGTGCATCGCGTGTTTTTTCACTCCGCAAAAAGAATTGAGTTTAGAGCTTAAGTTTATGAACACGCTGAACATTTGTATCTGCTTATATCGCTGAATACGAAATGCGAGCTTTTAATGCTGAACACTAAAGCGATTGATTGCACAGAATTACGAATGAAAAAAATCGCGTGAAATGGCCGCAAACTTTTTTCGCGATGTTTTCGACTCGCTACGCCCACTTTATTGCCCGATCGAACTGCGCTTGATAGTGAAATTAAATTTAATGAAGAGATTAGAAAAAGTGCTTGCAAGCGAACGCAATTAATTTCGAATCTGTCGAAAATTTTGCGAGCAGCGAAGCAAATTGATGCAAAAACAATCGAAGTTTTTTGCCAGAAATTCTGAGTTTTTGATTTGAAATCGCAGTAAAAAGTAAAAACGAGCGAATATCGCTGGCGGAATAGCACTTAGCGCCGATGCAATTTTTGCATTTTCGAATGGATCGCTTTTTCGCTTTTGATTTTGTTTTTGGCGGAGAAGAGAGCCAAACGCTAAAATTGAAAGCAGAGGAAAACGCAAATGCGGCGTGAAGCGAGCGCATAATTCTGCCTGCGCTCCTCACTTCGAATACGCGTTTACGATCGAGACGGCGATTTATGTCCGGCCGTAGTCATTAAATAATTGTTTATGCATTTGATATAATTCAGAAATGGGTTGATGTCGTTAAAACGCATGTAATCCTATCATCGAGAAAATATTATTTTCGTTTTGCCATTATTTTTGCCATTTTTTCGCTTCTCTTCTTCTTGCTTCTTTTCTTCTTCATCGCAAAGACGAGGAGTCACGGAAACATTTTTTTATGCAGCGCACTTATTCGCAGTGGATCGTAGCGAAAGCGAAATCCTTTTACGCCGAAATACGAGCTTAAGTATACAAAGAGAAGCCAGCGATATGGTGAAGTGAATGGGAACAATGAGCCTTAAATTAAAAAAAATTTTTGCTGCTTAACTGCGCTTCTCAACCACATGAAATGGCTTTAAATACTCGAATATTATCGGTTTAGCGAAAACCTGTAATCGTGAACAAATGCTCTGCGCTCTCGCTGCTTTCTCTTGATTGCCTGTCAATTTGCGGCGAATACACAATTTCAAATGGCGAGCGATTGGTAGTGTTTCGGAAAGAAAAAACTTGAAAATTTTAAAAATCTAAATTTAAGCTCAATTTTATCGACGTTTGCAGAATTTGCATTCGCTTTTTTACTTTTTCTTCATTCTTCTTTCATCGTTTTTTCGCGATTCCTTTTTGCAGCGAAATAAAAAGCTGAATTCGCCGTTTGAAACTGAAAGAAGCAACAAAATTCAACCGAAATCAGCGTTTATTATCGCCCAAATTTATTCCGCGCATTATATTTCTTATATTAAGCGAGAACAAATGAAAATCATTGTGTGTTTTTATTATTATCGCGCAGCGAAAAAATCGAAGCATTTCACAATGGTGCGCCGAGCGAGTGCATTTTCAGTCGCATCGCGAAACAAAGTGAAAAAAATAAAATTTGTTCGCAACTAAAATATTTATAAAAATTGATTTTTTTGCATTTCATTTTCGCCGCAAAACGGTGCAAACAACGAGTGCTTTCGAATTTCAAACGCAATCTATCTTCGCTGTACGACTCATTCAGCGAATTCAGCGCAGAACATAAGCGAAGATGTGTGCGGACGCATTTCGGCCTTTCGCGAGTTGCGAAGCGCAAAAAGTGTTTCAAAAAAAAAAATGAAAAATGAAAATAAATTATTCAAATTTCGCTCGTTCGGCTTTATAACTGCGTGTAAAAAAAGCATTAATTTTTAATTTCAAGCGTACGCAATTTTACTTTGCTCGCTTAGCGTGCGTAATTATAAAAATGCGAAAGGGTTTCGCGTTTGATGGCATGCTACTCTCCTCTAGCCCCTTTTGCGTCGACACGCAGAGAGAAACGCATTCGCTTGATCATTAAAGTGTTTCGAATTCAATGTCTGCGCCGAATTTTAGATAATTGAAGGTCTGAGTGGAAATTCGGACGAATTATCCGAAAAATGAAAGACAAATGGCCGAGCATCACTTTGCTTTCTCCGCAGCTCGCGTTCCGCTCTTGTTCGTTTCGTTTCGTTTCGTTTGACATAATTTTCAGTTACATCGCGAAGAGGCAGCAGCAAAATTTTTGATGAATGAAGTGTTTTTCGAGCTTTGTTTTGCGCCGAATTGCTGAGATCGTTTAGAACAATGCACATTTTGTACAAAATCTCATTAAGTTTATTAATTCACTTTAATTCGATTAAAACGATAATAAATGAATGGCAATTTGCGCTAAGTGATGAAAAACGCTCGACGAGTAAATTAAGTCGAACGACGCTCGGCGCGAACATATTTCATAGCTCGCTCTGCACGTTAGCGTTTGGCGTATTTTTCAACTTCGATTTCTTTTCAAAATTAAGTTCTCAAAGCGAATTTCATACGCAACAAGCGCAATTAAGCAAATTGTGTATAACCGAGCCAGAGGTGTACAGAGTTTGTCGGCCGTTTGCTAAACACGCTTCGCCGTAAGTGAAGATGCAGTAATAATGATGTAAAAGCGGCGCTGTCTCCCATCGCATCCCATCTCCGTCGCTCGCTGCACCGCATCGGTCGCTGTTTCGCGCCAATATTTCCACAGTCTAAAGGTTCGACGCGCTGCTCTCCGCTTTCAAAGCGAGTAATAAGTTCGGAGAAAGTAATAATCTGAGCCGTCGATCAATTTGCAAAAGTTTGCTGTGCTTTTTAAGGCGAAAGTGAAGCGAAACGAAACAAATTATTTAAATATAGGCATATGAGTAAGAATCAGCAGTAATTACTTTCTGCTCTGTGCCCATCGCTCGCTATCTGCGCTTCTAATTCTTCTGCTCTTACAACACGCCTTTGGCTTTTCAACTGTGATGCGTTTTTTGCGTCTCGTCGTTTTGTAAATTAAGTAATTCTCAAACTCGTACACACTGCGCAAAAAAGTCTTTCGTTGAAAGCGCACTGCGGACCACACATCGAGCGATGTCCAGCGCAAATGATACCATACTTCGGCAACCCTGTGGTGGCCCATTCGCCGCGCATTTCGCTCTACATCGTGTTGCGAGAGCCATGTTATGCATGATCATTGTTTTAATGGAATTTAAGCCCACCATTTATTTCTTGCCTTCTTCTTGCATAAGCGTTTTTGATACTCGCAAGCCGAATACGTGAGCACAATTTAACTTCTTTCGACTTTTTTGTTGTCTGCGCGAAAAATGCCTGCGCTTCGGCCGTACGAGAGAGCGAAACATGTTTTTCGTTTTAGGGATAAGCTTCACTTTTGTCAGCACACACGCAAACAAAACGCTCGCTTTACATTATGCTTAATTAGCTTGCGCCCAGAGTCTATTTGTCTAAAGCAGAAACTTTTTCTCTTAATCCGCTTCTCAAAATTTTCGCAATTACCAAATTTTGCGTTCATTTCGTTAACCGGCGCAAACAACGCTTTACAATGATTTTTCTTGTTTTTAATCGCACGTTTGAAAGCGGAGCTTCAGAGTGTATCGAAGCGAGCACAGAGCTGATAACGATAGCGATGTAGATTTTGGTAAAGCTGATTGTTTGCAACTCTAAACTCAATTTATTAAAAAAACGCGTCTAATTACAGAACTGAAGCGAACCATTTTCGATTTATCTCGACTTCCGTGTTGCGAGTCGAAATTGTCAGTATTACTTTTCATGTTACAGCGGATGCACACTTTAAAACACGGTACGAGCTCCGAATCCGATAAGATAGCAGCGAAAAAGCGAAAAACGCCCAAAAATAGCCTCTTCGCGTTCGAAACGCTTCGCACGGTCCTCCAATTTGTAGTTTTGCGATTTTTTCTCGTGTTCGCTCTCGCTTAATGCGATTTCCATCTGTTGCATCGCTTTCCCGGCAAGAGTTGTGTTTTTGAACGAAACCACGATGATTTAATAATTACAGTTCGGCGAGAAAATAAGTTCTAAAAATGCGCGCACGTTTTCAATTTCTTTTTCATTGCGTTTCTTCTTTTTCGCCAAAAATTATTTTTACGCTTTGCGTTTCAATCAAAGAAAAGTAATTAAGATTAGTGTTTTAGCGAGGCAGCATAGAGCAAAAAAGCAAATTGCTTTTAAACGGCAGCTGGTCACTGGTGTTCGCTTTTTCTCTGCTAAATTAGGATATCGAGTAAACAGTGGTCCGCTCTCGCTCCCGCCCGCCTTCTCGTTCTCGCTCCGCTCTCCCCGAGAATCGTCTCTTTGCATGAAAAGTAATTTAGTCTGATCTTCTCATTTCGCGTTTCGTTCGCTTTTCTCTTCTTCTTTCAAAATTTTTAGCACAGAGATGCTCTTTGCCGAGCGTGGAAACGAAATTCGCCGCTAAACAAGTGCGTTTACAATGGCTTTTATTTTTGCTCGCTCGGCTAAAAATCGCAACCTGCGGGTGCCGTCAGGCAATTAATCTTGCGGCTGAGCGGCGAAAAATTTTTTCAAGTTAATTTTGATTTCGTTTCGATGAGAAAAAAAAAGCTGAAAAAAACAGGAAAAAACTTGAGAATTCGAAGCGATTCGCGTCCTATTGCGCTCGCTGCTTTAATTGAATGATTGAATAGGATGAATGGTCGATATGATAGCGCTTCGTTTGAATAATTTGTTCTGGCGCGCATCGTCGAATTAAGCAGAATAAAAATTGGAACGGATTAGAGTGGAGCATCGGAAAAATTAGAGCTTAGAAAACATTTGCATATTCTTGCGTCGACGGCGGATGAATTTTCGCTTTCGAAGTGTACGCTCGAGAGTGAAGTGTTCTAGAGAAAAGCTTCTCGAGAGCGGCTTATAATTCATTTATTAAAGCAAAAAAGCAATCGATTTATAAATCAGTCCGCGCTTATGTACTCAAGCGAGATGGATAAAAATGATGTTTTCGCTGCGAAATAGAAAATACAATCAGAGATGAATAATGAAATAAAATCGAAATAAAAAGCGAATTTGGAAGAGCGAAGGTTCGCTACGAGTTTCGCTTGTGAACGATGTAAGTTGCTGCGAGCCTTGTCCCTTCAATTTCCAGCGTTATCTTCGCAAAGAGTAATCCGTTTGATTCTTTTTGAAAAAAGAGTAATCTTCAAAAAACTTAGTTTCAAATGATAAATGGCTCGCAGTGGCAAAGATGTATTGCAACCGCTTACGGCATGTAAAGTAATTCCGCGCGATTTTTATAATGGCGAAAAATGTTCTTCGCCTTCGTATAAACTTGTAAATATCGCGGGCGACAAAATTCAGCTTTTTACTTCTTTATGAAATAAATTCCTTCACAACGCTCACTTTTTTATTGATTTCGCTCGGCCCCGGATTCGCTTACACAAAATTCTCGCGAGTTTCAACGATCGAACGAGGCTGATTGAGACGCACTCGAGCCACAGGTACTTCTCGTGCTCGAACTGCGAATCTTTGCATTGTGTATCTGCCTGTGCAAGTCGCTGTCAAACGCTTGTTTGCTGCAATTTAAATAGCTGATAAATAATAGCGCAGGACAAATTGGGCATAATTTATCAGACAATTTCGCCTGCTTTCCTTTATAATTAAGAGCAATTGAAAGTAGACAACCAGCTGTAAGTAAACAAATGTTGGCATATTAGTGACCGCAGCGCTATCCGCCTCTTCGATTGCCCCTCTGTACGCTTTCATCTGCACGATGCGAGTGAAAGGCAGAGAAAGAGCATGAGAATGACAAGAGAGAATAGGAGAGGCGCAAAATTAGTGGCGAGTGAAATGAAGGTAGGTACAAATAAATAAAAAGTTGGAGAGGCTTTGTTGAAAGCAAAGAAAGCGTAAAGAAGTAACTTTTTGCTTTCCATTCAACGAGAAGAAAGCTCGGAGACAAATTTTGATTATAAAAAGCGACGCTATTTACATTTAAAATCGCTTCGACGCATTGCATGAATCTTAAGCAGTTTCAATGATATTAGACATTAGCACAATGAGCATTGCAAGAATTCGCCAGCAACCGAAAGCGCCCCGCTATTTATACTTGATATATGTGAGTTGCACGCATTTAAAAAGCTCACTTTATACCTTTCAGCAACGCTCGCAGTACAATTGCTGTCGTGGTTCCATTTCCGAGTGACGCACACAATTAGCCGCCGGAATTACTTCCTCGCACTCCACTCTTTTCCACTCCTAATGTGCTCTGCTTAATAAACTCGTTCGTATGAAATGAAGCAATTGCGAGTGACAAACCGAAACTCAAGCCTCAATTATTAATTCAAATTCGCTAATTCAGCTTCCATTGCCACTTTGCATTTGCGCTGATCTCTAAATTGCGCGCTTTCACTCGAAGATGCAACGAGGCAGCCAGCAAGCCGCACTGTCGATTGTGCATGTGAAGCTAGCGCTCATCACGCTCCATCACA
Organism: Dinothrombium tinctorium; assembly: GCA_003675995.1. NCBI lineage: Eukaryota > Metazoa > Arthropoda > Arachnida > Trombidiformes > Trombidiidae > Dinothrombium > Dinothrombium tinctorium. Next base: position 5,660 of record NCKU01000875.1, on the reverse strand, counting down.
ACATGGCATTTTCGCAAATCGCACGAATTTACGCATTAAACTCAGCGAATCACTGCGCTTTTTCTATTCATTTTTTTGCCGAAATGTGTTTTGAAGAGAATTTCGGGCGAAAAGAATAGAAGAAATTACATGGAGTTTCTTTCGCACATTCTTTTCTCGTCGGCGCTAAAGCTAACATTAATTTTTCATCTGAGAAAAGGTGCAATGAGCGAGCAGAGAAGCGAGGGAGAAAGCGCGCGAGAAAATGCGAGAGAGAGCGAGTGAGAGGAGAGAGCGTGTTTATTATCCGCACTCTGATTGTATGTATCGCAAATGGACCATTAGCGTTTTTGCAGTAAAGCGATTCGATGCGTTGTCATAAAAGCAGCGCGACATTTATCCGTTCTGAGGATACTCTGCGCTTCGATTTCGGCTTTTTACGACTTTTCGCGATGATTTCGTTTTTTGGTTTCAAAAATGTAAAAAAACAACAGATTGAAGGCGCGAATCAGCTTCCCGGCGCTGAGCAATAAGTTCTCTCTGTCGACGCCGCTTCTCGGTAAAAGGCCATAGTTGAGTGCCCCTTTTATTTGGCTCTCATGCATACACAGCGCGAAATCACATACATCACAAGCGTGTTGAGCGTGCATTTCTGTTGCCAAGTGTTTTTGATATCGGTCCTGAGGAACAATGGCTGCAGAGCGAACGGTAGTAGAGGCAACAGCAGCAGCTAACGTGTGTACATATGTGTGTATGTTTCGAATGCCTGTTCGCAAAGTATTGTACCAGGCTTACATTATTGATTCGGTGTCGAATGACGCATTTCAGTCGATTAACGGACAGTAAACGCCGAGCGAGAGTTGCCTGTGTACCAAACATCATTTTTATGCACGCTGCACAAAACGTTTCGATGGCAAGAAATGGACTCACGTTCGCAAATCTCGCCATTCGACCGCTTCTTCAATGTCCATAAACTGATGATGGCTTCATTAAAAACGTTTCTTCTTTTCTTTTTCCTTTCTTCCATCTACATTATGTGCATATTGATCGCCACGAGTTTACTTTTCGCCACTATCGCGCTCCGCTTGCCTCTAGTTCATTTCGCGCACAAAATAATTGCTAAAAAATGAAAACGGCACAACTTCGCTGCTCTCCGTTAATTTCCACGGCGCTTTCATTTTTCTATTTCCATCTTCCGAACTTCGCGTATAAATATTTAAATCTGCCTTTTCAGGCAACAAATTCTAAGAAATTCGTTTTAATTTTTCATTACTTCTTCATTCAACACACGAGCGCTACAACTCACTCGTTCGCAACGCTTTGCTTGTTTAAACTAACCATTAGAACTCATCGCTTTCGTCGCTATATTCGAACTTAGGGACACATTTTAATAATGTGCATTCGCTCTTAAGTGATCACCATCAACTTTTACAGAGTTTCATAATTTTTGCAGCGTAATGTGCAAGGCGCAAAAAAATGCCAAACTGCGCGCAATTGTGTGAGTAGAACCGAGTAAATCGAGTCGCTGTTCCAGCCATCGCGCAATTAAATGCGTTTTTGTGATATCGACGCATCAATTGATGTTTGCATGAAAGTGGAACTTTTTTTTTGCAAATTGTTTCGTGTGTTAAACACAGTACATTAACACCACGAACTTCAAATGATTTGTATACACGGCGAAATGAACGCTTTGCTTTCGTATTACTCGTTTGCTAAAATCAATATTTTTGACCATTGAAAATTACACAAAAATCTAATGAAACGCTGATATGTCGAACGCGACTCGAGCGAAGCAAGCACTTCGCTTCACTCGCTTATTCGCATCGAATGTACGGGTTTATAGGCGAAGAAAGTGTGCGGTGAAGCTAAATGTTGTGTAATCCATACATATTTGCATCGAAAGCACTGCGAACAGTATGAAATGGATTAGCGCTTAATGCGCTTCGCTAATAAGTGTAGAGATGCGTGCGGCGAGCGCACAGTTGCCGCGAAAAATAGATGATCTTATCATTACGATTTGAGCCGTTTTCCACTATTTCACCGACTTCTTTTCATTGTCATCGCTTTCGGCGAACGCTCGCTTACAACAGTTTTTAGTTTCACCGTTCTCTCACTCATCTCCTAGTTTCAGTTCACCTTCCATTCTCTGTACATTACTGCCGATGCACAGTTTGACGAATCGCAATTTACGACGTTCACATTTTTATTGCTCGAAATTTAGAAGGAGTGCCAAAAAAAGCTATTTCATACATACATATCGACGCTATGAATTTACTTCGCGAACGCAAAAAAATTGTATTCACGAATCGCGTGTTTGGTTCCATTTAAGAGTGCATTTCGTGAAAACGGTTTTAAAGCGAGAAAATGAAAGGCGCAGAAAAAATACAAATTTTCTAAGAAATATAAAAATAATAAGCGAGAGAAAGCGAAGCGAACACAGAGATTAATAATTGTTTCTTACCCGAAATGGTTATCTCGCTCGAAAAGAGGTAATTTCTTTGCAATTTTTAGCGTTCAAACGGCGACCAAAACGCGCAAACCGAATCAATGTAACCAAGTAAAGGCAAGCGAATTATTCGCATTTCAATAAAAGCAATTGTTCGTCGAATGTATAAATCATAAGAAAAGGGTACGAGAAAGAGTGGATTTAGTTTGAATTCATTTTAAAACAAAATAAAAAAGTTTTTTGGGTGAAAATCTTTGCAAAAAGTTTGCTCACAACTGAAGCGCCGTCAGAGGGAGCGTCGAGTGCGCATCGATTGCGTATGGAGGCGAGCGGCCAATGAGCGGAGAGCGATGCGAGCACAGAACTCACTGAACGAGCACTTCGCTCGGGGTCCACGTTTGCGATTACTTTCATCCAAAAAGTGAGCAAATGTTTTGCACAGTGCACATTGTTCATTAGTGTGCGCTGGTGGTCAGTGCTCGGCTAGTGAGCGACAGTCGCTTTCAAGTGCTGTTTTCCTCTCGAAAAGTTTTGTTTCACGTTCGCCGCAGTTGTGAAAACAAGTGATTGACTTATCGAAGTTTGTTCGATAAACACGAGCGAAATCTTTGAATAGAAGTGGAGTGCGAGTTGGAAACGAAAGCGAAATGGACTTTTAAATGAATAATGTAATTTGGAATGCGATCGATGATAGTGTGAGTGATACATGGCTTTGCTTTGAAACGATAAACGCAGTGTTTCACCTGTTGTTTGCTGTATGCAGTATTCATTCGAAATGCACACGAAGAATGAATGCCTTACGTTGTTCACTAATGTATCTGTGCCTAAAGCAATAATCTTAAAAGGCGAATTTGCTGGAAAAGTTCGGTTACTTGGCTTTTGCGAAAGCAAATTGCAAATTCCGGTCGAAAATCGGTTTCTTTGCAATGCAATTGCTTTTCTTCGCTGCGTTTCGTTTTTTCGTTTACGTTTTTTGGCGAAAAAGCAAACGACAAATGCAAACGTTTTCACAAATTGTTAATACGAAAAATGTGCGCTTTCGCTGCACTTGTGAGCGACGAAAAGTGATGCTCAAAGCTTTTATTTAAACATTAACCATTTTACTGCTGATTCATACTACTTTTTGCACACTGGTTCCTGCTCTCCTGCTCCGCGCTCAAGAAATGAAAACAGGAACAATCGGATGCCGCTGTCGTTTTATGCATCGCGTTCACGCGTTTCTCGTCTTCTGACAAAAGATTAGTTCGCAGCTGAACTCGATTGCCAATTTCACCATCGCTGCTTCTATCGCTTTTGATGAGTGTAAATAATTACTTGACATAACTCGCGTACATGCGAACCATCGCTGATCTGCTCTCGCTTTGTAGCTCAGAACTTTCCAATCTCGTTCTTTGTTCGCCTGTCGAGCGGACAAAAGAGCGAAACGAATTTTCTGAGAATCGCTTTTATCGGACTGCAAAGCGGTCCGCTTGTCGTTTAGAGTGTCTCTCTCGTCGTTGCCAATCGCTGAAAATTGATCAATCAGCGATCGATAATCCAAAAATAAGCTACTTCTTCGTTCAATCGCAATCACAATCATTTGTTTGCTTCCGTTTTCTTCAATCACTTTACCATTTCAATTTCGCTATTTGTGCTTAACTTTTCAACTTTTTCAAGCGAAAAAATGTGCTTCTTGCGCTTGCATTCAAATTAATGCAAAATGCGTGATTACCACAGGCAAATCGAGTATTCAAAGTTTTATTATTCGCAAAATTTCGCATTTGAATCGATTTTTTTTCACTTTCTTATCGACATTTTTTCACATTCTTTCCGCACCGCGTTCTCTTCGTTTGAAGTGGCAACAGCAGAATGGAGCGCCTTTCTCGCAATGAATTACAATTTAATTCGTTTTTGAATTTTCTCGGCTTAAACATTTGTGAACAGTTGTTCTCTGTTGCTGCTAGCTATCGCTATTCACCATTGCTGCACTCCTCGCCAGCGTTTTGTTATTCGCACTGTGCGTTCTAAACTGATAGCAGCTCTCTGTTTCGTTTCACCTCTCTACTCAGCTCACGGCATTCGCGTCCCACTAAATCGGTTTATTCTTAGCCCTATTTGTATAAGACGCTAGCCCACGGCCCAGGAAAGCGAGTAATGCAGAAAACTCGAACGGTAATTGTTCTGCAATGAGTAGCACACCGCTTTCAATAGGTGCGCATTGAATGGCCGAGCGAAATTTTCGGAAAACAGCGCAATGAATGTATCCGTGAAAAGAAAACACAGCCGAGCTTATGTATGCGAAAGCAGATACACGAAACCAACTGTTTTTTAATGTCGGGTCACTTTTTCGCTTATTCTGCTCTCTTTCACAATTCGTGTTTAGGAAAAGCTTTCTCATTTCTACTTTCCGAAATTCATTCTTTGCCTCATCATTTGTTTTGTTTGTTCTTCCAGATATGTAAAGAATTAAAGCGCTACGAACCACCGAAAATTTGATCATCTTGTAAGCAACAATCAGATTAAGCAAACAGACAATTTGAAAGTGACCGAAATGACGATTGGAATTCAGTTTTCATGTGTTTTGCTTTCGCCGCTGATTTTAAACGAAATATTTGCATCAGCAAGAAGAGAAGGTAAGCCAATTTCGTTTTATTTATGTTCTTAAATAAAAAAAACGAAACGAGCAATTTTTATGATCACTTAAATTAAAAGGATAAATTTCGAGTAATAATTTTTTTAAATTAGTTAGTTAAACCAGCAGAATGAAGAAAGATGAATGAGGCCAATGTGTAGATGAAACTGCAGACGAGGGTTAACATGAATTGTCCTTCGCGCGTTTTTGTGTGTTTTTCAATTTGCATTTTCAAAAAATTTGGCGTTACAAATTCTTCGTAAATTATTTGTTACATCACATTTGAGTATTGTTCGCATTGTGTAAAACAAGGACGTGAAGTTTAATGATAATCTGCGACAAGGTAAATGATCTAATCGCGTAAGGAGTTTTGAAACGCTTAATTATTATGCGTTGAATACGTTTTTTGCACGAGAATTGAGCGTTCGAAATCGAAAAGTAAAAATGCAAACTTTAGCGTTTTTTGCTTCTTTTATGACTGCAAATTCGATGATTAGTGAATAGAGGCGAGACAAGGAGTAATTAGAAGTCGCTTTTTGTGGATTCTGCGGCTAATAACTGCGATGCATGCGAGGCAAATTTATGCGCTCTGCGCCAAAAATTGAATTAGAAAACACATAAAAC